>JAWNKZ010000064.1:35315000-35410000 GCA_035041615.1 Drosophila anomalipes | reverse complement strand
GCTGCTGTTGCTGCTGCTGTTGTTGCTTCTGCTGTTGTTGCCCCATTCGCATTCGCGATTTGTCAGTTTCAGGTTTCACAGGCATCCAGGCATCATCGTTTTGTTAGCCTGCCCTTTATATTTGTGCTGCACATCTGCTCCTGGCTTAATCTTTGATTATGCAACATTAAGTCATGCACCTTGCTGCGCCGTTGCTGTTGTTGTTGCTGCTGCGCCTGTTGCGCCGTTTTCGTTTCTTTTCCCCCCTCGCTCCTCTCTCGCACTCCTCACTCTGTTGATAACATTTGTTAACTCACTGCTGATGCTGGATCGGATCACTAAATGACCTCAATTGAATTGTTCTCATATTAAAATACTTATGCTGTTATACAGACTAACAAGCTATAGCTATAAAGGGCTATAAAGTTGCTCTCATTTGGCAAATAGCAAACATCATCATCATCATCATCAACATCATCATCGTCATCATCAGCGAACCCATTTATCATATTCAGTTAGCGTCGACAGTCGTCAAACAGCAAAGATATATTTGAAACCGACTAAAATTTAAGTGTCAGCAGTTGATTGCAATCTTCTTTCGTATTTTAAGATAGGCAACTATTAAATTTAGTATTATTTGCAGCCATTATCAGCTTGACTCACTCAACACTAAATACAGACTACAGCTGCACAAAGGTTCGATTCGCATTTACATCTCATTAACTATCGCTGACTCTGGCTGTTTTTTATGGCTGTTTTTTTTGCTCTTTCTTTTTGGCTTTTTTTTCGTTTTTTTTTTGGCTTTTTGTGCAGGTAGCAAGGGAAATTTGTCGAAAATATAAATTGTAATTTCACTTTTAATTTGAACGGTCATTGGTGCACACACAAACACACACTGAGGTCCTTGTGTCGGGCGTCCTGCGTTCCATCATTATCATTGTGTTGTTGTTGTTGTTGTTTTTCTGTTGTTGTTGTTGTTGTTGTCTGACTACGCTTTACGCTCTAAATACGCCAAAGATAATCAACGAAAACAAACAGCGGCAACGATGGCGACAGGGTCAGGTGTATAAAATGAATTTGTGCCCAACTGAGAGAGGGGAAAAACACAGCAGAGCCAGGCCAGACCAGGCCAAGATATGTATATATATATATACATATATACATATATACAAATAAATATATATATGTGGCATGTAGTTTGTAGAGAGAGAGAGAGAGCGGCAAGGCTATGGCTCGATGCCTTTGCCTGCTTATGATGGGGTTGATTTTTTAGGGTTTATATAGGGGTCTAGTAGGGTCCCCCCCCCTCCCCATCAGTCATTGTTTTTTTTTTGTTTTTTTTTTGTTTCATTTGGGTTTGTCGAGGGTTGCGCACACGCAGCCGCCAGTTAAAAACTTGCGCCGATCGCTGTGTTTGTTGAGCTCGTAATTTGGCCAAAATATGAAATAATATCAATGTGCTATCTGAGTGAAGCAGACAAGTCACGCCAGACAGACTGCCAGACAGACAGACAGACAGACACACAGACGGACAGGCGGGCAGACAGACAATGAGACAGAGTCAGATAGATAGATATAGACAGAGTTATAGAGATACTGGGCCCGAGACAGGCTCAGACACGCACAGACACAACGCACACGTCGACTGACTTTGGGCGTTGCAAGCATGCAGCGGGGCAGCGGGGCAACGGGGCAGTCGGACGAAGAGACCAACATTTTGCAATGTTTCTTTTGGCTGTTGTTGCAAGTGTGGCAATAATAGTTGCAGCCACTGGCCTGCAACAATGGGCAATCGCAACAGCAACAGCAACAGCAACAGGGCAACGTATGAGGATGAGTAGGAGTAGGTTGAGCTGAGGCTGGAGCAGGAGGGATGGCGGGTAGGCGTTCGTAATGAGGTGGGCGTTAAGTTAATGGCAAACAATCATACAAAATGACAATGCCAACGCTATAACAAAAGCAATAAACACCAACAACAACAACAACAACAACAAAGCTCGCAAAGTGCGAGTTGCAAGGTGCAAGTTGATCGGTGTGCAACACAATTATTATTATTGTTAAATAGTAAATGGTGTCAAAAATCAAAAGTTATTTTCTTAAGCCTAATATTTTCAATTTCGAATATATATTGAGCTTCAACTAGAACTTCCAGTTGAGGTCTACGTTTTGGAAACATTTTTTAATTACATTTGCAATACTTAAATATTTCTGGAAAAGATTAGCCTTTATCTCTCTCTCTCTCTCTCTCTCTCTCTCTTTACATATATTTTCTTTATATCTTCTATCGCTTGACTATATTTGCTCTAATTGTGTTTTTTTCCAATCCATTTGTACATTTTGAAACCACCGATTAATCAATTCCTTTATTTTAATTTAATTGTAACTTTAATTTGAATTTTAAATATTTGTTTTACATTTTTAATTTTTTAAAACCATTTTAAAATAAATGAGAAAAAAAACACAATTTCAAAAAAATAAAAACTGGCTGATTTTTTGATTCAAATTTTTTCTCAGCTGATACTTTTTTGATACAATAGCTTGCCAAATATTGTTGCTGCTTATTAAAGCTCAGCTTGCGTAAGATTCACAGATTTTCCTCCCCCACCCCACCACACAGACTGCATGTGTGTGTGTGTGTGTGTGTGTGTGCAACTCGTTGCAACGCTTCAAAGCTTGGAGAAGTGAAACTCTGCTGGCGAGGGTAGAAGCAAGAAAGCAACACACAAAAATATATATGTGCATATGTTTACCTATATATATATATACATACATATATATATGTATGTATGTGGTAGATGTATATATGTGTGTGTATTTAAAAAAAAATAAGTTTGTCCCCCTCCTAGAGAACGAACGCTAATGCAAATACAACCCTGCGGCATTGGCAAAAGCTTATTGCCAAAAACAGTCGCAACAGAAAAGGAGGACTCAAGTGGAAAGGAGTGGAGTGAAGTGGAGTAGAGTGAAGTGGATGGATGGATGGTTGGATGGTTGGCTGGTTGGACGGTGCAGGGGAAGCGGTGTGCGGTGTGTGCAGTCAGCAAAAGAAAAAAAAAAAAAAAAGAAAAAGAAACCGGGAAGCGGAAAGTGAGAAGCGGGGCCAAGGCGACGAATTATATTGCATAAAATAAAATAAAACGAAGATGCCGCCAGCGACGACGACGACGACGACGACGCTGTCGAAAAAGTGCAAAGCAAAATACATAACACAAAAACCCAAAAACGAACAAAAATGCCCAAAAAAATAAGAGCCGCAAAAAAACAAAGAAAAGGGCAAATGCAACGCTGATGAGTGGCTTTAAAATTCCACGCGGGAAACGCCGGCGCGCAGCATATTTTAACCACCAGCAACCAGCACCACCACCACCACCACCACCACCATCACCACCATCACCACCAGCAGTAGCAGTTGCAGTGGGTAAGGGGTACGGAAGAGCGAAGGGGACTGGTGGGAGGGGGGCACGCAGGAGCTAGCAACGCCACCATGAGGATATCAACACCATTCGACCCGTTGAAACTTTTGTTTTGTCCCAATTTTTGTGTGTGCAATTTCGGTTTTTTTTTTTCTCTCCTTTTTTTTCGTTCCCTTTTTAATATTATTTTGTTTTTTTTTTTGTTTTTTAATTCTTTCTCATTTTTTGTATTTTTTGGCAATGCGTTGCTGCAGCGCTTCCCGACCTGCCGGTCTGTGCCGGCGAACTGTGCCCTGCGACCCTGCGCTGCCCCGCTGCCCCTGTGCCCCTCATGCCCCTCCTGTCCGCTCTATGCGACCAGGGACCCCCGTCGCAATTTTTGCGGTAACTTGGTTTAGCTGTCTCTTGCCACACGGCATACACACACACACACACACACACACACACACACACACACACACACATACATGTGTATGAAGACTTTACACATATGTATGTATGCATGTGCATGCATAAATTCGTGTACTCCATGCATTTTTATTAGGTTCCATAACCCACCTGCCTCCTGCCTCCTGCCTCCTGACTCCTGCCCAAATATGCTTACTGCCGGTAGGGACTTATTTCGGTTCCGATGGCTCCGACAAAACGAATACAACTCTTAACATTCTTCTAAAGTGCAGTTAAATCAAATAATAATAATAATAAAAAATCGTGTGTACAAATAGTACTTACAACAACCTGCCAATGTTTAACGCTCATCTAGGCGTCATCTGTGGTATATAGACAGCCAAGTAATCCCAGAAAGGAGCGTCATCTAGAGCATATAGATAGTCAATGTAATCCCGGACTATAAATAACAATTAATATTTCATTTCAATATTAATTTTATCTTTGTTTTCTTATCATAAAGATGAAAACATATTAGCAACCTGAAGGACATAAAAACCCTCAAGTTCACTAAGAATTTTTGAATTTGTTCAACGATAGATGTGGAAGAGCTGTAAACTGAAAAGGAGGCACAATAGATCTAACAGGTCGCCCTGAATAATAATATATAAACAAAATAATAATAACAATTGAATTAATTTTACTCTCTTTGATGGGAAAATAAATCGGAAAATAATCAAGAGTAAATACGCTGTGAAATATCACTCACAGATTCCCAATTTGATTTTGCATTTTAAAATATATGTAAGACAACTGACCAAACGATCCATCAAAGCCAATTTCAATTACATGCACCCAGCCAACCTCAACCCGCCCCCCCCAAAGGAAAATGCTTCAGTTGCCAGCCGATTAAGTCTGGGCAAATTGTGTGCAAAATGAAAGGCAAGGAAATGAAAGCTGCAAGCGCAAAGGAAAACCCAATATAATATCATATCTAAAAAATATATACATATATAAATAGAACAGAGCCTGTCTGGCGCTGAGACCCCTTTTATTATATATCTTTGATATATATATATATATATATACATATACATATATAATATACATTATTTGGTGCAACACACACCTCAGAGTTTGCCTCGCTGGCTGAGTTGTGAACTCAGCTTGTGTTTGGGTATGGTTTTAGTATAACTCTCTCTGTGTATGTGTGTGTGTGTGTGTGTGTGTGTGTGTGTGTGTGTGTGTGGCTTGTGACGTGGCCGGTTTGTAACACATTCCGTGTACCGGAATATTGTTAAAAAAAAAGCCAAAATAAAACGAAGAAGTAAAAGCAAAAAAATAAAGTAAAGGGGTTAAACACGGGCAGCGGCCGCGACAGGATAACCGACAATGAGACAGACCCCCCCCCCCCCATCCCCCCCATACCCCGCCGCCCCCCAACACCATCTTTGCCCCTGCTCTCAGGCAGCTAAACCCCTGGTGCAACGCAGGACTCCCTGCACAGTTGGTGTATTGTATATCGCATGTATATTTCGGTAATTTTTGGCAATTCTTCTTTTTTGTATTTTATTTTTTTTTTTGTAATTTTTTGGCATTTTTTTTTTTCGGGGTTGGCGACGTTCACTGCAATTGCATCCAGGCGAGTGTGTGTGTGTGCTGTGTGTGTGTGTGTGTGTGTGAGCGCGTGTGTGCGTTGCGAAGTGGAACGCGTGTTGACGACCAGCAACAGCAACAACAACAACAACAACAATAAAGTGGCGAGGACGATACGACCCCAAATGCCACTTGTGCTGCAGCAGAGGCAGAGGCTCAGGGTTATCGCGGCTCGGGGCTCATTCAGCAGCTTTTTGGCTTTTTTTTTTTTTTTTTTTGTATTACATTTTGTTGTTGTTGTTTTTTGGGACATTTATTTGCGTTGCTGGTGCTGGTGCTGCTGCTGCTGGTGCTGCTGCTGCTGCTGCTGCTGTTTCTGCTGTTGCACGCACTTCCGGCCGCATTTTGAGTTGAGTTTATTAGCCCTGGCTGGAGGGGCAGCGCCGGCTGCTGTTGCTCACAGTTGACGCCGGCAGACGACAAAAAACGTAATGGTCAACTTTGAAACTGGCCAGGACCCCACCAAGAAGCACAAACACGCACGCACACACACACACGCACACACACACACAGACACACACACACAAATGCATACACACACACATGTCCTGTTCCCCTTTTTAGCTTATTTGTATTTTCGGCGCTTTTTCGGCGGCACAGTTGCAACACTTGTCGCGGGCCACGTTTGCGCTTTTGCATCTGCTGCATTGCTGCTGCTGCATTGCTGCTGCTGCTGCTGCTGCTGCTGCTGTTGTTGTTCCTGTCGCTCGGTAATTAGAAATGAAAGCTGGGTTCCCCTTTTTGTCCCTTTATGCAACTTGCATTAGCTTTACCTGAGCCCTGAGCTTTGTCAAAGGCTACGCAGCTTATCGGGGCCAGCGACTGCTGCTTTTGACAGTCAACACAAATCGACTTTGACAGACCGTCGTCATAAAAACAGCAGCAACAACAACAACAAGCACAATAATGCATCATCATCATCATCATCATCATCATCATCATCATCATCATCATCATCAACATCAACACCAACTTTACTTCATGTCACACGAGTTGGTGTCAAGCAAATTTCCAGGCAGCTTTCTTTTGCGCTCTAAAATTAGCTTCCTTTTTTTATTTACATTCTTATTCAGATAATTTCTACTGAGTTACTTGGCATCTTAAGTAGACAACAGTCTTACTGCTTACTAAATTTCAGAAACGATGTTTCCCAACAATAAGGATTGGCGTTTCTACCTTTTACAACGATTTTGTATTATAAGGAAATATATTTCGGAAAAGAGAAAACAAAAAAAAACCGTTACCAATTTTGAGAGATTTTTTCATGCATTTAAAAGTTATTTCTAAAAACCAAGAACATTGTTATTATTAATTGTAGAATTTACATTTCTACTTTTTAGCAATATTTTGCATTATAAAGAAAATAATTCTTTTTTTTGCTTGCGGATTTTAGAGCGTTTTTCATTTAAGTCGATTTATTTTCGGATTGTAGAAGTACAAATTGTTACTCCGTGTGGAGTTCTAAATTGGAGTACAACAGACACACACACATACATGTTTATCATAATGAATAGCTCCGCTGCATAATTGTATAGTTACGAGTGTTGTAAATTATATTCAGTTTGTCTTTGTATATAGTTTTCCATAATCAAGGCAAGCTTTGAGGCCCCTGCGAGATTTTAATCTTCAGAGTTGTCAGCCCAGCAGGTGCAGTGCTTTCTTTAATCCTCGAATAGTTGTGGAACACACGCATACACACACACACACACACACACTCGCATATTGCACAATCAAGGACGCGCAGCAGGTCCTGCCTTGCCACACTCCGCTTTTGCGGGCTCCTTTGTAGCTGTTTGCCATGCTAGAAGGCGGGACAGCATCAAGTCAACGTGGATGGCAATGCACGAACGGAATGCAACGCACTTCGACGACCTTTCATTATCTCTATGCCCAGCCAGTGGCGCAACCCCACCCCCCCAACCCCACCTGCCGCACGGCCACTCTTCCCGCACATGGCCCATAGACTTTCTGACTCCCCTGGGTGCTTTTCCTCAAGTTTATTGTTGTTTGTTGCCTTTGTCAACAGGCATTGTTGTTGTTGTTGCTGCTGCTGCTGCTGCTGCTGCTGTCAGCGTTGGTAAAAAACTCTTCAATCTCCTCTTTTTACATTTATATATTTTGCTTGCTTTTTTTTTTCAAAATTGCGTAAGCTAGTTGCTGGCTGCGACGCCAGGATCAAAGGCGCTTTTGCGTGCATCTAAGTTTTTGCGAGTCCTGTCCTCAACCATAACCCCAACCCCTTTGCCACCACCGCCCCCTTCCCCGCCACCCCTGTCTCGGGCGAGAAGTGCGTTTTTGAGTGCACTTCAGCAAAAAAGAAACGCAATGCAACAAAAGCATAAATCTGCAGAATAAAAAAGAAAAAAAATCAACGAGTACTTTTAGTGGCGTGTCTGACTACGGCATACCCTGTACCCAAATAAAATATATCATAGAGTAATCGTAGGATCAATCATTGAGAAATGTACACAAATCTATTTTAAACAGAAAAAGTTGTGGATTTTTATTGATGACCGCAAAATGTGGCAATCAGCACAATATATTATTTATGCCAATTCATTTTTAATAGTATATTCGCAACTCGGTTAATTGGCAGTTGAACGAATGTTGTGTTGCCTCTTGCCACCACCTACTCCTCCCACTCCTTCCACTCGTTTCGTGCATTTTGAGTCGCGACAGGGTATTTGAGATATAATAGTCGAGATAACATAGTCGCCATCAACTCCTTTCGTGATCTGTAAGTCCCAGTTTCCCGTCGCGGTTCCTTTCTCTTTGTAGTTCCGCCGAGGCGACATCCTCAGTGGGCATTGCCTACTTGGAGGCGCAGTAAAATGCGTTTATGCATAATTTTGTAGGGTCTCCTTTTTTGTAGGAGCCTCGACTAGGCGGCTTCTAATTGCAGTGCCTGCGACAAAGTTGTGCACCATAAATTACTATTAATTATTTGAGGCCACCCGCTGTACGTTCGTAAGTGTGTGTGTGTGTGAGTGTGTGTGTGTGTGTGTATATGGATGCGTGTGTTCCACATATCGATTGCATTTTGAGCATAAAAAAAAAGAGAAAAAAAAAACACACACAAGTGGCAGCTGACGATGCCGCCAAATGCGTGCTCAAGTGTTTGTGCGAAAGAAGAAGGCGGCATCAACCGCAAACACATGTCGAAAAACACACACAATCACACACACACACACACTAACACACACACACTAACACACACCTACTCAATGCACAAGTGACAATGCCCCAAGTGGCGCCTTGTTAAAAGCCTACGCAATACGCCCATCAAACGACTGCTTCTGTCTCAGGGTTCAATCCAGGTCAGCAACAGAATAAGAGACGAACCAGCTAAGACAAAATATATGTTCACTCCTATTAGCATATAAAGTACATGTATATATATATATATATATATATCTAGTTGTGCGACACGCCCAAATACCAAATGATATGATTACAGCGATCAATACGAAGCAGCTGTCAAAAGCTGAACTGAATTCGTGTGAACATTTGTACATAACTAGAATTATTAAATAAATGAAATATAAGAAACAAAATGAGTTATTTTTATAATTAATAATTAATGTTAATTAACGGTTAAAAATAACTATAAAATCATTAGTTTGTATAGTTAATTCGAAAATGATTTCTTTTGTAATTATCTACTTGGCAGTGCCTTTTTTGTAATCAGCAAATATTAATTACTTGTGCTAAGCAAACCTTGACACTCAGCTCAGTGTTGGTTAAATAATCATATCATATCATATCAGCTTATCACATTGTGAACACTTCTTTGAGTTGTTGTTGTTGTTGGTGTTGTTTTGAGTGTTTAACTATTGTGAATATCGCAGAACTACTGCCGGCCCCCTGCTGAATTGTGTGGCCCCGAAGAACGTCCAACTGAGTGACAGACTTGGTCACCCAGCAACGAACTGCATGACAGACCAAAGAGAGAGAGAGACCTCTGTGGCCCCTACCCTACCCTATCCCATCCTACTCTACCCTACCCCAGCAAACTAGCCCGTCAGCCCCCTCTCTGCCCGTGTTGGCCCTTGTTGCTGCTGCTTTTTAGCGCGTCTGCAATATTTGCATAAATTATTGTACAACAAACAATAATTTTTTTTTTTTTTTTTTTTTTTTTTTTTATACGCTGCCTCTTCCCTGGGCCCCTGGCCATGGCCAGCCGTCTCTTAAACTGCATTTATTTTCCAGAAAATGACGTTGTGAAAAATGCAACAATAATATTTCGTTGTTGTTGTTGTTGTTGTTGCATTTATGGCAGCGTATCAGTGACGGAATTCCTGGAAATACACATAGGCAAAAAAGAAAAGAAAAAAAAATAAACACAAAATAAGAATACCACCTTATTATTATTATTTTCTTCTCCTTTTTTTTTTTTTTGTTGTTTAAATAATGCGAATACAAGACTTGCAACAACAACAAAAAGAAGAAGAAGTAGAAGAAGAAGACGAAGCAGTAGCAGAACAGCAACAGCAACAACAACAACAACAAGAATCGGAGGCAACAAAATTGCCGCTCTCAAAAGTCAACGTCAGCGACCAAAGAATATGAAACTGACAACTGACCAAACGGAGACCCGACCCCACAACATAAATGACAGAACCGAACCCTCTGAAACTCTGGGGCACCCCTCCCCCGCCCCCTCCCACTTACACTCACACACCCGAAGCGAAATGCAAAGTGTCAGCAATTCGGGGCGGGCGCTCTTCCCGCCAACGATATAATCAGAAGTTCAATAAAATGTGCTCAAAGTCGACTGCAACCAAAAGTTGTCGTTCAGAGAAGAGAAGATGATCAATGTGTGTGTGTTTTTTCCGAGGAAGATTGTGCAACACTGCGCAATGCAATACTCAACGCTGCTCAACACTTTTTGCACAGCTGCCCATCTATGAATTAGTTGTTATTTTATTTAAATTGATATCATTAAAATGATAATCATTTAAATATAATTTTATTATTATTATTATGTAGATGTATTATTATTGGGGTATGTAATCTTCGCTATGCCTAAGATTCTACTTCTTTTAGAATCGACATTTTAATGTTAATGTCAATCTCAAAACCTCAACGACTGTCAAGATTGGAAAGAAGTTGGATTTCGGTATGCCAATTTCTGCAAACAAGAAACAATAAATTTGATGTATATATTTTTTCGATGGTTTTCGGGAAAGGTTTGACCCAGTTTAATCAACCTGATATAGTACAATATATATGTATATATATATATATATTTTATATGTTTTTCAATTGAAATTAGGTATTCGCTCTGCAAGCATTTGTTGTTATTGAGTATGTGTGATATATTTATGGGACTTATGTCATCCAATAAACTTTTGTGTGGTTTTTTGCCAGCTATCTCATATGCAAACTGCAATTCCGTGACATGTGCCCTGTTACTCGAGCTCCATAAACTGTTCAGTTTTTGTTGCTGTTGTTTTTGCTTTTGAGGCAGGCTTCTAAAATTTCATAAATTCAACGAATTTGTCGCGCAACCGTCAACGCTCGACTGAGAAATTCCGCAGTTTCTAATAAACGCCAAGACAGGCACTTTGTTGTTCTCTGGAAAATGAAAAGAAGAAGAAGCAGAACAAGAACAAGAAGAACAAGTGGAGAAGGAAGAGGAAGAGGAAGAGGCACTAGCAGAAATGAGGGACTCACAGTTGCTGCTAAAAGTTGTGCAACCCAATTGAATGCAGATGATGTTGTTAATGATAATTGCATAAATTTATTGTCAACAGCGTCGGTCACGCATGGCAACCATGGAGCGAGGCAGGGGCACAGACACAAATGTCCTTCCAGTCCTTGCTTATCATAACTATATATATATATATATATATATCTTGTGTGTTTGTGTGTGTGTGTGTGTGTGTGAGCGACACAATCGATAAGAGCAGACAGCTAAACATAAATGCAAAATGAAAACAACAAAAATATAAGTATGCACAAAAGAAAACGAAATTAAAACAGAAGACGTCGCGACGTTGCATTGTCAAGAATAAAACCAAATTGTATATGCATGTGTATGCATATATATATATACATATATACATATATATATATATATGTGTGTGTGTGTGTGTGAGAGCAGAAACGTTGCGAGCTGCCCCATTTCAAGTTGCATTCCACACGCTCAACAACATTCACCTGCGACTTGTGCAACGTGCAACTTGCAACTTGCGCCTAACTGTCGAGGGGTTTTATGCTCTCTCACTCACTCGCTCTCTCTCGCTCTCTCTCTCTCCCTCTGTCTCTGTCTCCGTCACTTTTGGCTAGGTGTCCTGTGTTGTGCTGTGTTGTCTGTCTGGCAACATTAAAAAATATGTCGATGGCATTGTGTGTGCTGCAATGGCTGCAACTTCAACTGTTGATGCAACACACACACACACACACCAACACACACACACCAACACACACCAACACACATCAAACAGCTGTGCAGACATTTTAAGCAGCTAGTCATCAGGCTGTCGTCGTCAGCGGGTTGCCGTCCTGAGTCGCTTTCAAGAGGCAGGCAGCCAGGCAGCCAGGCAGGCAGGCAGGCAGGCCGGCAGGTAGGTTGGGGCGTGGTCAGGTTAGGGGTTAGGGGTACGGGGTGGCAGTTATTGTAAGGTGGCATACAATAGACAGCGTCTAGTCACAGACATCTACTCTCTGTGTGCCGTGTTTAGTAAATACCAAACAACCTTTGTCAGTCCCAACTGTGACTACCCCAAACCCGACCTCGACCCCAACCCAACTTACCCGCATTGGTCTGACACTGTCTGGCATTGGTTTATACTTAACATTCATTCGCCCACCCACCCCCTCCCCCGCCTCCTGTCTACCCTCCCAGACTGTCCAACTGTCTGTCTAACTGTCTGACTAACTGGCTCTTACTGACTTGGCCCAGACTGCACTCAGCTGCTGCTGCTGCTGCTGCCGCTTTTCCTTTTCATTCTGTGCATTCCAAGTAGCAACTGTTCTGCCTCTGAGAGTAGCCCAGCAGTTAGCAGATCGTGGCATAAACTTGAAGACTTGGCCGAAAAGAACTCATCGCGTTAACAGAGTAGAAGATGTGGCAGCCTCTCAGGAGAGGCTTGCAGTCATGATTGACTCAATCGAACATATTCGAATACCTATACACCATATATATATACATATTCATACGATTCATTCACTTGCTGTTTGAATATCGATTTGAAGCTAGGCAAAATATGTCAACATAAGTCGAATTTGAGCTGATTTTGTGCTTTAAAAATATTCACTTTTGCCATGAACTTGAACTTTGGCCAGACCAAGAGAGAGAGAGAGAGAGAGGGGAGAGAGAGAGAGAGGGAGAGAGAGGGTAAGAGTGAGTGAGAGGGAGAGAGAGTTAGAGAGTTTCGGTGCAACCTACTTATGCGGCAATGTAAAAGTTTTTCAATGCCAGCACAACTTTCAGAGACTGCTTGTTGCTGATAAAGTTGATACGAGATGCTGCCAGCTGATTAAAATATGCTGCAAGAACAGCAGCAGCAGCAGCAACAAATAAATTCTAGATGATGACGTCACGCCCCACAAAACCTGACAAAAACTAAAGTTTTTAGTGTATTGTTGTTGTTGTTGTTGTTGCTGTTGTTGTTGTGGCTGTTGCTGTTGCTGTTGGTGTTCGAGCTCATAATTCAGCTGCTGACATTGTCGCTGTGACTTTTCAACGTCATAATTAAGCTTGCCACATGTTGCAGCCACAACAACAACAATACAAACAATGCTGCACAAAAGTTTTCATGCATGTGCCATACCCGCCGTACGAGTGTGCGTGTGTGTGTGTGTGTGTGTGTGTGTGTGTGTGTGTGTGTGTGTCTCTGGTTGCACTTGTATTGCAGAGCACTTGAAGCAACCGCAGACAGTTGCCAGACTTTTTGAGACAGCAGCGACAAACAACAACAACAACAAACTGACATTGGCATTGGTTGCTATTGCTTTTGTTGTTCTGCAACATAACAAAACAACAACAACAACAACGACAACAACAACGACAACAATTTGCGCTAGGTAATTAAAATAGTGAAAGTTTTACGTCAAATTGTTTGGCTGCAGTTCTTCGCCCACCCACATTTACAAACCCACCCACACACCCTCCCTCTCTCTCTCTCCCTCTCTCTCTCTCGGTCTGTCTCTCTCTCTCTCTCTCTCTCTCTCTCGCGGTCTGTCTCTCTCGCTCTCCCATCTGTATCATTTGGCATAGCCTACATTTGAGCTGTTGTTGTTGCTGTTGCTTATTTTGTGTGTAGTGTTTTCAAAAGTTTGTTTTGCTTTTGTTGTTTTAATGTTTTGAAATGCCAAAACTTAATGAGAGTTAAAGTAAACTGTAACCAGATACCAAACAGGAAGTTGGCCAACATCATTATTATTTGGTCAAAGTTAAAGGTAGAACTGGTGTAAAGGACATCATCTCCCCCTCAAATGCATGTCTGGCATTTTATTTACTTATGCGTATATCTAATAAAATAGTTTAACATAATATTTATTGATATAATAATTACTAATTTATCGATGATTTGTTGTTCTTCAAAATGTCATTGCAGCATATTCTTCAAAATTCTAAATTTCAACGAAGAAGAAAGCGTGTAAAACTTAAAGAAAATCACACACGAAATCTCGGCGGATCGATAGGCAACTCAGTAAAAAGCTTATCGATAACGGCAACAACAACAACAACAAGAATCAACACGCTACAACTCTGGCAGCGCTCTCTGGCTATCGAAACCAACTCTCTCTCTCACACACACACACACAGTCACACACAGTCACACACACACACACACACACACACATGCACACACTCACACACACTCTTGAAAGGCAAACTTGACGAAATATTTGCAACCAACTGGACCAATTACATTTTTATCGACAACAACATAAGTAAACAAAATAATATATAAACAAATGCGAAACAAAAGAAACAAACACCAAAATCAAGCATATTAAAATGATTACAAATTGAACAGTTTCTTTGGGCAACAATTCTCTCGAGTATTTGAAACTTGGCAAAAGCAAAAAAAAAAACAAAAACAAAAAAAAAACATTCAAATTACGGTTATTTTTCGGACAACAGTGCTGTACAACGCTTGCAACGCAACAATTTTCGGTGTGTAAAAAGTGTGAAACGAAGCGAAAGAATCAAAGCATAATAAAATAAATCGAAACCAAAAGCGACAACAAATTAAGCAACAATAACAAGAACAACATCTACTGCTGCAGCGACAACAACCACAAGAGCAACCACAATAACAACAACAACAACAACAACAACAACCACAACAGCAACAGCCGACACAACCAAAATTCAAAGACGGCCCAAAACAACAAACAAAAACAACAAAACAACAACAAACAAAAACCAATCAATTGAAAATTGAAACTTATGGATTGCTGGACGGGTAACGCCCGACTGGCGAGTGTTTTAGTTTAAGGTAAGTCCCAATTCACATTTCCTCAACTTAATCGCACTGCATTTTTGGAAAATATTCAGAAAGCATATTTCGAAAACAAAGATTTTGTCTCTCTTTTGTTTTTTATTTATTTATTTTTATTTTTTGAATTTGTGGATACATTTTTTTTAATTTTTCGTATATCGTATATCGTTTCTTGCATATATTATTATGAAGTTATTGGGCATTTCAGATAGTTTTTAAATACAAATAAATTACTTTGAAGACATTTGAGCCCGAGTCTCTCGGTTCCCAACTTGAGGGACTTTCCCCTGAGATATTTGAGGCGATTTTCTGACTAACAACAATTGCATTTACATATTATGCCAAAATGAAGAGCTTAGAAGAGCTCTTAAATAAAAGTGTTGTCTTCTTTATCGCTTTTGTTCTCATTTAGAATCAATTTTCGCGAAGAAGACTGTCATTAATTTTGTGTAGTTTTGAACTTTTGCACAATTGCGAAAAGATTTTTGAACATTCATAAGATGCATTGTGCTTTGAGGGAGGCAGGCAGCTGAAGGGGCGTGTCCGCTTAGCAGCTGCCCATCAAAAAGCGCTCGAGCAGACATGACGGCTGACAGTTGGCATGTGTGTAAGTGTGTGTGTGTGTGTGTGTGTATGGGTTGCTGAGATTATTGCAGCAGTCAAAATAAGCCAATACTAACGCACACACACACACACACACACACACACACACGCGCGCATTGTGGCTAATTAAAGCAATTTTTGCAATTGCGCAAAAAAAAAAGAGAAAAAATATTTCAATTAAAATTTAAACCTTCGCAGCCAGGCAATTGTTGTGCACACACACACACACACACATGTCCATTTTGTATTTAGTTTTTTTTTTTTTTTTGCTGCGATGTTTGCATTCACTTGCCATTGTCAAAAGCAAAGCGCAGACGTCGCTCACTTCCGCCCAACAACAGCAACTACAACAACTACAACAACAACAACTACAACGACAACAACAACAACAACAACTCGAAGAACAACCCTTGCTGCTCATGCGCTCAAATTTTGGTGCTCGCTTTAAGCCAATCTGTTCTGGCTTTGACCTTGGCCTTGACTACGATATATATATATATATACATATATATATATTATTTTTCTTCCTTATTTAAGAAAATTGTTGTTTTTTTTGTCCAGCGTTCACTTGATTTGAGCTGTTGTTGTTGTTGTTGTTGTATTTGTTGTACGTGTTTCTCTAGCTGATTCCCAGGCCCCAAATGCGTTAACTCATTAATAAAACGTTAGCACCGTTAAATTGCAAGCTGCAAAAATTAACGCCTAATTGATGAAATGGCAAAATGGCTAAAACAAAAACACAGCTTTGGCTAAACTTCAAGCAAACCGTAAAGAAAATAATGGAAAAAGGTTATTTCTATTGATTGAAAAGCATTGCAAAGTAACTGCAATGACTGCAGCTTCTGCGGCACTTGCAACAGCAACAACAATAACAGTTGCTTATGTGCAATTTATGCGCAGCGTGACAAATCAATTTTACTTTAGTCATTTTTAGAGAGTTTTGTGCACAGCATTTTTGCTGCGTTTTGTTTGTTGACAGCGAATTGTTGCATGATCGTCTGAGGGGAGTGCCCAAAGGGGGCTCGGGCTGGGGTAAGACGATCGTTTCCAACAGCAACAGCAGCAACAACAGCAACAGCAGCAACAACAGCAACAGCAGCAGCAGCAGCGTTTCCCTGTTTCGCACGCTCGAAACGGCAAAGAGCGCCGTTATCATCAGCATAAATATGTGACATTTACGAGTAATGGCAAATGACGTTCGAATCGAACTGCAACAGCAACAACAGCAACAGCAACAACAGCAACAACAGCAACAGCAACAGTAACAATAGCAACAACAGCAACAGCAACAACAGCAACAGCAACAACAGCAACAGCAACAACAAAAACAACAGCAGCACTGCACGAGTACAAATAGTTTTCACATTGCTGTTGCTGTTGCAGTTGAAAGGTTGCTTATGGCAAGCAATCGAAGAGTCGAAGAGCCTCAACTCTCCAAAGCCCATATAATAAAATAAAACACAGCAGAGTTAGCACGACTGGTAGATATCCTGCACCCATAACTTTACAGTTCATAAGTTGTAGATATTCAAATTATTCATTTTGTGTGTGCTTTCGAACAGTATTGGTGGCATTTGCATGGTTTCTCGATTTGATATAGATTAGATATGTTTTCAAAGCTGTGCTTCGATTTATATCGATATTCGCGGAACAGGCAAAGTTATCGATGCACTGAAATTAACTCGTTTTGCTTCTTTCTTAAACACTCACAATTCCTTTAATAAAAACTCTTGCAGATTTGGTAATATTCCATTAGCGATCGTTCGGAATTCCACAGATCCTTCCAGTAAAGTAAACTATGGAAAAATGAGCATTTGATATCGTTCTTAGAAAATTATATAACAAATACATAAGTGGTAGGGTTGACAACTGGGCAAATTATTCAACTATTCAAAGAGCTTATGCAGATTTAAAGATGGCGAAAATGCTTCAACTTTCAAATGATTAAAGCCGCTTTGTTTCACTTGTCGTTTGTGTTTGCTCAGCAGCCGCTTTCCTTGATAGTACAATATACGTTTCAGCCAAAGCAAACAGCTACTTTCTTGGGCAAAAAGAGTCTAGACAATCTCTTATGCGTTGGCGAACATTTTAATCGCTGTGAAAAGTGCCTTTCTGCGGTGCTGAGCGCAATCAAAGCACGTATTATGTATACATATATATACATACATATATCCATACATATATGTATGTGTATATGTATGTGTGTGTGTAGTAAATTTATACGTAATTGCCGCTAATCATTTGGTGTGTGAGCTGCGTGTCGTTGCCATTATGAAAGGTGGCGCCTCACGCGTACTCTGTGCACGCCCCACACTCCCAAACAGCACAGCTGAGCACGCGTTTTCGATTAAAGACACATATATAATATACAACAAAATAAACACTATAAGTAAATAAATATCATAATAAACATATATATATATATAAACACTTGCATTGCATAAAACTGTTGATTGGCGGCTTATGCATCTGTTGTATTGTTTCGCTGTTGCAATTGAATGCGGAAGCGTGTGAAGCGCATGAATGAACCAGATCAAGTGATCACAGCAATCGAATCAATGAATCAATGAATCAATGAATCAATAAATGAATCAATGAATGAATGAATGAATAAATGCACGTCGCCTTGTTGTCGAATGAGACGAGAAAACTTTGTAACGACACTGTCAGGACAGATATTGAAGTTAATACTTTGAAGAACTTTGTGCGTTAAATACAGCTGTGGTCGAAATAATAGTTTTGGAATACTTAAAAGAAAATACTTAAAATATAGTTAAAAAACTACGAAAATGTTATTCAAACACAAGCAATCAATAAGTTTAAAAGTTGGCATAGCTATAAATTAAAATAAAACAAAAAAACAATGAAAGTCCTTAAATTGAATAATTTTTATATATATTTGATGTATATTTTTAAAAAATTATTATTTAAATATTTATCAATATAATATTAGTCAAATAATTGTGAAGTTTTATCAGCTTCAACTTTCTGAAAACTAGATAAGATGGGTGCTTTTTATATTTTTTAACGTTTAGTATTTGGAAAATAATAGTGTTTGAAGACAATCCCAGATGCGAATTGCATATTGAAGATTTTGAAGAGGTCTCGATTTGGTAAACATATTCTTATAAAATGCTGTGAGAAGCAGCACTACAATTACAACTGTAGATATGTACTGTATATATATATAAATATAAATACACTCGCCTTATGGCCAATGATCGTTCCCCGGAGAAAGATGTTAAGCGTTTTGTCAAAGCTGCTAATGGCAATTAAAGGAAGGAGGGCTACTTAGATATTTATTACATGCCCCTCCCATTAGTTGTCAAAGCATTTCAATTAACATTTATCAGATAAGGTATGCAGTTGTTGACATATACGCACAAAATCTCAATGTCGATACCGATAAATAATTGATAAATATCGATCAAGCAGCGACTTGGAAAGCAGGACAAATTATAAAGTTGAAGTAGTTCGCAAGAGGCGTCTAGCTTTATTATGCGCACACATAATTAAATATTTATATAAATTCCAATGGCGAAGCAATGTAAGCATAAGCTTCAAGGTTGTGTCTGTGTGTGTGTATCTCTATGTGTGTGCGTGTGCGTGTGTGTGTGTGTGTGTGTGTGTGTGTGTGTGTGTGTGTGTGTGTGTGTGTGTGTGTGTGTGTGTATTTGGTTTTGTGTCGCTGTCGGTTCGCTGACAAATGCACAAAATGCATGACGCCACTGGTGCTTTGGGGACTTCATTGTGGGTGGTGGGTGGTGGGTGGTGGGTGGAAGGGCGGGCGGGTGAACGTTGGGATGTTTGATTATTGTTGAGGAGTGGGTTGGTGGTGCAGTGGTGCAGTGGTGGAGTGGCCGGTGCGAAGCGCGTGTAAAACGCAAGAAGGAAGTGATTAATAAGCATAGCAAAGGCAAACAAAATGTGTGCGCAAAAGTTCGCCGGCTGCTTAAGAGACTGCAGCAAGAGACCTGCAACAAATCCAAATGCAAGAGCGTAACACAGAAAGAGAGAGAGAGAGAGAGAGAGTGAGTGTGGGCGAGAGAGAGGGAGAGAGAGAGAGAGGGAGAGAGAGAGGGAAAGAGAGAGAGTGAAGCGCAGTGAGAGCGTGCGCATGTGATTGCTACTGTTGTTGCTGCTGTTGCTGCTGTTGCTGCTGCTGTTGCTACTGTTGTTGCTGCTGTTGCTGCTGCTGTTGCAGCTACTGTTACAATATGGTAACCCTAAAAATGCGGCATTGCTGCGTGTGTGTTATCGTGTTCACATTGCCAACACAGAAAACAAACAGCAACAACAACAAAATAACAACTACAAACTATAACGCAATTATGTGCAGCTAGCACTTACATCCTCCACCACAACCACCACCCATTCACTCGCTTTAATGTGGCCAACCATTCACCTACGACTCATTACCCACATACCCACATACAAGCCTGCCCTCTCGCTCTAGCATGAGCAACACCTGCATGCGGCCTGTGGCATTATCGCTTGCACCTCAATTCGTAATTGCATTTTGCGTGCATCAATTATTGCGCATTTCTCAGTTGCGTTATTCAATTGTTACTATTATTATTTCTGTTGTCGTTGTTGCTGCTGCTGTTGTTGTTGTCGATGTCGTTGGTGCTGTTGCTGTTGATCTGTTGTTGCTGTTGATCTGTTGTTGCTGTTGTTGCTTTTATCTGACAGCCGCCTTCTAATTTACACAGTGACAACGACAAATATTGTACAATCATAATGCATAACATTAGCTGAATAGCTTACAAAGCGATATATATATATATATATATATATATATATATATATATATATATATATTTATATATTTATATATTTATATATTTATGCATATGTATGCTTGTGAACCAAATTGACGATTATTCAAGTTGAAATATGATAATAATAATATTTTCTAAGTGATTTTTGAAATTCCTTTTTTTTTTTTTTTTTTTAAAACTGCTAGCGTAAATCAGAATCAGATTGAACTCGCTTTTAAATCCATTTTTATATATATGCATATAGAAGCAATTGTGATTCTGGAATCAGTTCACTAAATTGAAATTAACGTTAAGGCTTTTATCCTTGCAACAAATAAAGGAAACCTTTTTTGTGCAAATAAAAGAAATGAGTTTATATCTGCACACGTTGCGTATGCTTGTTGTCTGACGTGCTGTTGAGAGAGCGAGAAAGAGAGAGAGATAGCGACAGATAGAGAGACAGAGAGAGAGAGAGAGAGCGAGAGAGAGAGAGAGAGAGAGAGATAGCTGCGTGACACATGCTGTGGCTGACTTTTCAGCTAATAGCAATGCGAATGCGAACAACTGCAGCGACGTGGACAGCGACATGCAAGCCAAGTTGAGGCTGACCCATTGGCAATTAGCATTTGGATGGAGCTGATGGAGCTGATGGAGCCTCCATGGAGTTGCCAGCCAGGTGCCAATGCCAATTTATCTGATCGTTTTGCGTACAGTTGACGCGACCCATAGAACCAAAAAAAAAAAAACAAAAATAAAACATTGGTCGCTTGCGTGCTGACTGTGTGTTTGTGTGTGTGTGTGGGTGTATTAGCTATGTGTGTGTGTGTGTGTGAGGGTGTATTAGCTATGTGTGTGTGTGTGTGTGTTTGCAATTGTGGATTAATTATAACCAAGGACTCACAAGATACAAACAAAGATACAAATATATCGCTGCGTTTGCGTGCCCCTGTGTGTGTGTTGTGTGTGTGTGTGTGTGTGTGTGTGTGTGTGTGCAATTTCCGTTGGGCTAGAACAAGGTTAATTCAGTTAGCCATTGTTGTTGTTGTTGTTGTTGTAGTCATTGTCGCTGCAATTGCTGCTGTTTTAATTACGCTTACTTACATAATCATTTCCAACTGATGACACGCACACACTCACACAACACGCACACACTCACACAACACACACACACTCACACAACACACACACACACACACAACACACACAACACACACACATCTTACAAATGAAGTTATTTACTTATTTATTGCATTTAATTTGGCGCCTTGGGAAATAGCTGCTTTGACAGCGACGACGAACCCGCTGACAGCAGCTCCTAAGCAGTATACAGCTAATTATATTCGTTTTTTATATATATTTTTTTTATATTTTATGGCTGAAAAGTTGCCATGAAATTTCTTTGCATGTTTTATGCCATTTTTAGCCCTCGAATTTTGCATAAATCCGGTTCCAGCAACTTTCTTGCTAGTCCACAACCTAAACTAAGCAAAAGAAACAAAAATAATAATAATAATAATAATAATAATAATACGACAAATTAATGAAAGGGACTAACCGAGTACATAGATATAATATAACTGTGCATATGTGTCTCTATGCCACACAGAGACAGACACAGACAGCAGCAACACCAGCAACACCAGCAACAGCAACTGTTGCCGCAATTAGACATTTAAAATTTCACCAAGCAGAAACCTGGTATCATCGTCGTATCCATCGGTCATTGCATATTTCCCATGGCCAAATAACTTTCGAAAGTTGTGCCCTTGTTTTATTGTTATTTTGTTTTTGTTTTTTGTTTTTTATTTTTATTTTTATTTTGTTTATTTTTGGGGCAGCAAACTGCATAAATTTTGCATTTGCGAACAGACAAATTGTATTCATCAATCGTCGAACGATGAAGAAGTCGTCGAAGAATAACCCTTTAACTGGTATAATCTATGTTTAACTATGTATTGAATAGTGGCAAATCAATGATATAGGGTATTGGCTAGTCGAGCAGTTGGCATTTTTGTTTTCAGTTCACAAATGAAACAATCTTCAGCGATAAATAAATGAACTTTAAGCTTTAAAAGGCTTTTCATTTCTAAATTGCTATTCTTATTAATAAATGATTACAAAATAAATTGCTTGAAATATCAGCGAATGTTGCAAGTATGGGAAACCATTCCACATTTGAGAATGCAAGAAGAAGAGCTATACATAAAAATCATGTTTCAAAATTTATTTAAATTTATTGCAACATATTCAGAGCTAAGCTGGTTAAACTGATAGTTTTTATAAATAATTCAAAATATGCTTTAGCAATATCTGCAAAATATCTCGAGAATCGTGTTCAAAATGGTGAAGAATAGAGAGGCATTCCACTATATTAAATGGAGTACAAAACAATTAGAAATATATAGCAAAAATGTTGTAGCTTTATCTTATTTATTCAGGTTATCAATATGTCTCTGATATGATGCCCCAATCAAGTTCGCTTGTAATCTTATTGTAACTCGTAATACACACACACACACACACGCACACACACACACACACACATGGTAATTGTTGTTAGTCGATTTTAAATTTATCGCCAATTTGTTGATTTGGACTCTGCGTCACTCGTGGCAAGAAGCAGACTCAGAAGCGCCACAAGTCGATGACTATGTCTATTAATTAATTCACGCAGTAGGCCCAATCGACTACCCAACCAGAGCCAACAAGCAACAACAACAGCAGCAAAACAAGAAAAGATATAACATCAAATTCGCGAGTCTATTGAACTTTGTGTTACAACAGCAGCAACAACATTGCCAAAAAAAAAAAAAATTGTTTTTGCGCAAACGCTGAGGCAACAACAACAATAACAACAACAATAATAACAACAACAACAACGAGAGCAGCAGCGTCAAACAAAAAAGAAACAAAAACCAAGCAAAAAAAAAATAAATAGCATAAAAACCAAACGCAAAAAAGTTCATTGAACTTGCGGCCAATCTAGCTACTGTTGTTGTTGCTAGTTTTACTCGAAAGATCAACGACACGCACAAAAATTGTGTACAACAACAACCACAACAACCATCAGTCATAGGCTCTACGCACGCACAAAAAGTCAATGAACCGACGGCGTCGGCAGCGCCACAAACCAACAACAAAAATCGCTTGCAAAAAAAAAGTGCGTGAGCCACGCGTCAGCAGCAGCAACAACAACGCATGCAAAAAAAACAACAACAAAAATAAAAACAAAAATATTCGCAAGATCGCACGCACCGCAGCCGCAACACACACACACAAGCAGAAAATGAGGCCGGGCCGCGACATCAAAAATGTTGCCAAAAAATATCAAGCAGCGAGCAATAAGAGCGAGCAGAGCGCCTGCCCACTGACAGACTCGCTCGCACTCGCTCGTACTCACTCGCACTCGCTCGCACACGCACGCACGCAATTCGCAAACATTTTGTTCTGCGCGCCGCTCTCTCAACATTTTTTCTTTTTTTCAAAGTCAAGTTGAAGAGCACCAAAAGCTGACGGCCGCCTGTGTGTGTGTGCGCCTGTATGTGTGTGTGTGTGCGTGTGTTTGTGTATTGTTTGCCTGCATTTGTATTTGTGCTTTTATTTTGTGTGATCTTTTTTGCCCAATTCGCGAATTCTCTTTGCAATTTACGCTCTGCTGTCGCTGCTGCTGTTGCTGCCGCTGCTGCTGCTGTCGCTGCTGCTGCTGCTGTCGCTGCTGCTGTTGCTGTCGCTGCTGCTGCTGCTTACACAATTCGCATGTTTGGCAAACATATGGCCCCAAAAACCTAGCCACAAATGCGTTGCTAAATTGCGTAATTGCCGTGACAGCAGAAGTGCTGGGAACAAACCAATTGGTTTCTACTCATATTTGGAAATTGGCTGCTGCATTTCATATTTAAAACAAAAATGGGAGTGTCGTTTTCATGCGAGCAACTTTGCCACACGATATTCGCATCAAGGACATGCAGGACCAGTTCAACAAGTTCGATCTGAAGAATCGGTGTCGTTCGCCATTTGCATTTGTTGAGGCTGATGGCTACGACGACGATGGTACCCTGTCATGGTGAGCGGTCTGACCGGCTCTGGGTCGTGGCAGGACTTGAAGGATCACATGCGTGAGGCGCGGGCGATGTCTGCTTTGCTACATGAAGTATGACATCAAGAAATGATCAACGATCAATCCTATTCCAGGTCTCGCTCACTCTATAATTACTAAAAAATAAAGCGAAGCAAATCTACAATTAATTTAACCATTAATCTTAATGTTTATTGAAAGCAGGAACTTCGATGAAATGCAGTCTAACTATCAAAAATACCCCGCCAAACCTTCCACAAAACACTCCCTCTTACTATTCACATACCTAACTGATTAATCAATTCAAGCCAACTGCCTGTCAAGCGATTAATCGGTCGATCGATTAATTAGTTATCGAATAGGAAGACACCCTTCAATCAATCCAGTCGAAAGAAAATCAAATCACACAAAAATAACACTTACTTTTCCACCAATGCGAACGATTCGTGTGAATTATAAACTGATGCTTAACTGATTATAATTATTATGATGATACCAGGAAGGTCCTTTACACGTTCACTATTAGGTTCCATTCGTAAGTTATTGGAATTTATCGTTCGGAGAAGAACAAGAAGAACAAACAAATTAAATAAATATATTCAAAATAAATATATAAAAAAAAACACTGTGGAACGTTTATCAGTTCAGCACTGAGAGAGAGAGAGAAAGCGAGAGACAGGGAGAGAGAGAGAGAGAAAGAGTGCGTTTGCCAGCTTTTGATATATGCTTGTTGCTTATTCGTCACACATAGTATGTGCATTGTTAATATATATATATATACACACATCCATAGTTTGTTATCTATTGTTTAGTCACAAACATGCATACCACCCACCCACTTCCGCACTTCCCTGCCTTTATTGAGTCGTGCCCAAGGCACGTACGCAGCGTACCCGTTGCATGACATTAGAAAGATATAAAAAAATGAGAGAGAGAGAGAGGGAGAGAAAGCGAAAAAAAAATACATACATTTTGTACATATTGAAGAAATGTATTAAAAATAATAATTATAAAAATAGACAGCAATAAAATGTAGAGGCAACAACAACAAGAAAAGCAGTGTTAACTGGAAATGCATTTAATATGCCAACTAAATATCCCACATACCACAAGTAAACATATGCACATATATATATATATGCATAAATATTACGTACATTCGTACATTGGAATATTATGTACATACATATATAGCCTAGTTTCTAATCTTTTAATTCGTCAGAAACAAACCCAATATAATTAATTCTATTAAATCTGAAGAGTAACATATATGTATATATCTATATCATATTTACATCTTCTATATCGTATATATATATATATACACAACTATAGTCTCGATAAGTTGTGGCAAGCTTTTTGTACTTCCTGATTTTTATAAATATCATCTGTATTCTTTCCCATGAAATATTTATTGTTCAGCAGCGAACTTTCCAGATCAGCTCGCTGAATTTATATATGTATATCATTTTATCTTTTTTTATTTAGCTGGATTATATTAATTGTATTTTAATACCAACTTCGGGTATTCCAGTCTATTTAATTAGAAGTCCATTCTCCAACCAAATTATATTTAAAGTTGAAAGGTGATTATATAATGAGTAGATTTCGACTTGTATTTGGACAATCAGTTGATTTTCGAAATGCTCAAATATAATCATGAGGGAATTGATCTGTTCCAGCAGTGAACCACTTCACATACAATTCAGTTCGTCTATAATTAATTGTTGGATTTGATTAAAGCATAATTATTCATTGGCTGCTTTGCGGTGCTGTTGACCTAGCTGATCTGCGGCTATCCGCTGATCTTTGGCCAACATTTTAGCCACACATTTATTTTGCCATAATAGCAGCTGCCCGAAAATGCATTGACCATTATGCAAGTGTTCATTTTTTGTTTGTTTTTAAAACGATTTGTTTCTTTATTTCATTTTTTTTGGTTGCACTCGTGCAATTTGTCTGTTGTTGCACCTTTTGAACTGCCGGCAATGCGACGCGATCAATCAATGACAATAATGCAGCTGAGTGTTCGATAGAGATGCCAAACCAAATGCCCCTCCAACCTTCCTCAAGCGAAAAGCGGCAACACTTCCGGCTGCGCGAGAGACAGAGAGACAGAGAGAGAGAGAGAGAGAGAGAGAGAGAGAGAGAGAGAAAGAGAGAGAGAGGGAGAGAGAGTGGTGAAAGAGATTGGGGAGTAGGCAAAGCAGCTGCTGATACGACTAGTTTCGCATATGCGAATGCTGAAAACATATGTTGTTATCTGTATCTGACAGATACGTAAGTAGGTCACACAGATACACACACACACACGCACACGCACGCACGCACGCACACGAAGAGACGGGCCGGTAATTCGCACGCACTCACACGCAACGAGCGCGCTGCGTAAATTGCGTATACGCAATGTGTGTCAAGGACAGATATGTGCGAATTTCTGTTGTTGTTTCTCTTTATGATTTTCAATGCTTAATTTTGCCAGCTGACGGCGCTCGCTGCTAAATTTAAATGACGCCGCGCCAGCTGGCAACAACAACAGCAACAACAAGAGCCAGCCACACAGGCACCCACTGAACTAATTTGCGCAGATTGTGCTGGTGTGTGTGTGTGTCTGTGTGTGTGTGTGTGTGTGCGTAGATAGCATTGAATTTCAACTGGCCGGCAAACCCGCTAGAAACATTTTTCGCAACTATTTTTTTTTCGGCATTCGTCGGTTTTTTGCTTCTTTTTTTTTTTTGTTGTTGTTTTCGCAAAACTCACGCCCACGGTCAAGCCAAAGGTCAGCGACAGACACAACCGACTGCAAAATTTCTCTTTTCGGTTGGGCAACATGACAGGCCAAACGCTTCGGAGAGCCCACAAAATAAATGACTTCTTAAAACTCAAATGCTCTAAAGCTGACAAAAAAAAAAAAAAAAAAAACCCGAAATAAGCCAGAAGAAGAAGAAGAAAAGCACACAAAACAAATGCTAAACTAAGCTATGCTGAAAATGGTATTATTTCGATATACAGAATTATACATACGATTACTTTTGTTATTCAAATTTTGCAAACCAAATCAGAAAAAAAAAAAAATATATATATATATATATATATAAATATATATGATTGGGGAGCAGAGATATGCTTAGGCATTTGAGGCAACTACATCTGTCACTAGAACCTCTTTCGTTCGCCTCTGTCACTCGCTGGCTGCCTTTGTGTGTCTAATTTCCAATTGGGTCGCACGCAACGCAACTTTTGCTATTTGCGAATTTTTTTTACTGTTTATTTTTCTTCTTCTTTTTTTTTTTTTTTTTTTTTTTTTTTGCAAACGCGTCGATCACGGAAACGAAACAAAAACGCTGTTGTTGCTGCTGCTGCTCCTCTTAGCTAGAGTGTGTGTGTATTTGTGTGTGTGTGTGTGTGTGTGTGTTAAGCAATGAACGCATTGCGTAATCGGCGCTGCTTGCTGCTGCGCCTTTGCAGCTTGGCAACACAGAGCAGAGGGCGCTAGTTAAGTTTAGTTGGTCGCCTAGTTAGCGTCTGTGCGTGTGTGTGTGTGTGTCTGTGTGTGTGTGTGTGTGTGTGTATGTGTGTGTCTGTGCTGCCTGTTTATAAAAGCAGTTAGAAGTCAAAAGCAACGCAAACGTAGTCAACTTTCATATGGCTGTGTGTGTTGGTGTGTGTGTGTGTGTGCGAGCTTTTGTCAGCTGCTTTTTGGCGTCATGCGTAAGTGGCTATAAATTTAGCAGGCACCAAAGCAGAAGCAGCAGCAGCAGAAGCAAAAGAACAAGAGTCAAAGTGATGCGCTGTCGTAGTCGACGTCGACGTCCACGTCGCCGTCAGCGTCAGCGCCGACAGCGTGTTTTTGCTTTTTGTGTACAGTTGTTCATTTCATGCCTGCTTTTCGGCCGCCGACGAACGCGGAATAGAATTCGCTTTTTTCGCATTATTATTCTTTTTTTTTTCATTATTTTTTTTTCGCGAAATTAGCAGCAGCAGCAGCGACAGCAACAACAGCAACAAGAACAACATCTAACAGCGAATTCTTTTTATTTGCCATTTTATTTTATTTCGCTGCCTTCGTTTTTTTGTCTTTTATGGCGACGCACAAAAGCGCGTTAAGTTTAGCCTATTGAGAACTTCAACAACAACAACAACAACAACGACAACAACAAGAACCACAACAACAACAACTGGCAGGCAGCGTATTTAGGTCAAATGCTCAACTGGCAACTGCGTGCCGATTCGCAAAAAAAAAAATAAGAACGAAATTAAATTTTTTTTATTTGCGATTTTTTTTTTGCTGGGTTTTTGCTGATTTCATTTATCTTTTTGTCTTTTTGTTGATGTTATTGTTGTTGTTAGTTGCCTGTGGAGCAACAACAACACCAACAGCAACAGCAACAGCAACGCAAATGTTTTATTGCCTATGGTGTGCGTTGCCTGAATAACGGTTCATCAACTGCTGGCGAACATCGTGGCACAGATACATAAGTACAGCCATAGATACATAGCTGTGCGTGTGCGTGTGTGTGTGTGTAAATACATGTCTGGCATATAGTTTCTATATATATATATATGTATGTATTTGTGTACATACATACAGATGTTTCTATGGCCCAGAAGCTAATAAAAAAAATGCCTAAAAAGCATTTTGCGGTTTTCTAAGCGTTTTTTTTTTTTTTTCTTCGGCTACCTGCTCCCGAAACGTTGCCAAATTTTGTTTGTTTTATATATAGGCACAAAGAAACAAAATATTCCGACTTAACAGAGTTTTTGAAGTGGCTAACAAACTTATTTGCCAACTGAACCGATCTTCAGCAACCAATTCCCCATTTTGTTCCCGATTAATACAACATTTAAATATCGAAACACGATCATATCAAAAATATATTTATAATCAATAATCAAAAAAAGTGTATGCTTTCACAACATTTAAATTGAGAATGCTTCTGTAAACGCTTAATTTGACACAGTTATATATTAGTTACATGGACTGACATGGACTGAAACATATTTCGAGTAACAAATTGATTGTCGGGTGACAGCAGTAGCTAGTTTGGTCCATTCAAAATAGACTTTTTCTTGCTTCGCTTGCCACTCGAATGCTTTCGTCTGCACTCCGTTTTGGGGGCACCACTCAGCGACATCATCTTGTTCTTTCTCTTCTGTCTCTGCTCCGCAGCGCTCTGCTTCATTTTCAATACCGGCATCTGCTGCTGGTGCTGCTGCTGCTGCTGCTGTTTGACCACAATTGCAGCTCCACACAAAGGCTTCATTTGCACCTTTGGCCGCCCACTTATCACTTCATTGAGACACCCTTTGGCTGGGCTGGTTGGCTGCTGCGCTTGCTGCGCTTGCTGCACTTGATCCGGTTGCAATTTCTTTGACTGAGTCCGTGACCACAGCGAAGATTCGGCCAGGTTGTCAAAGCGTGGCTGTTGGGCACGCAGGCGTGTTTGCCTTTTGGTTGGCTTGATGGGCGGCGCATATGATTCCATTGAGTAAATGGTGGATGCACCGTTCGCCGTTGGCATCGAACTGATCTTCCAGCGGCCGGCGAGTTCCATTTTTAAGGCACGATAGATTTGGTGTCGCGGCACAGGAATGGGCAGAGCTGCGTGCATCTCCTGTCATATACATATACATATATATATATATATATATATTTCAGTCTGAGTTTTTGAGTTGTTTGTGACACTTACCGAATTGTAGAGTTCTCTCTGCGCCTTGCCAAGTTTCGTCCACGTGTCGGGTGTCTTTTCCATGGCCTCATCGATGCTGCAGTCGTGCATTATGCAAAACTCCCTCACATAGTTGTAGAACTGAATGGGCGTGGCTGTTTTTGGCCTAAAGTGTCCCATTGCAGCGATCAGTCCAAGTCGCTTCTCACCCGGCGTCCGAGGAATTCTCTGCATCTCAGCCGATTGAGGCAGATCTACGTTGGTATTCATTTCGATAGAAGTAGTTGCCACTAATGCTGCTGTTGTTGTTCTGATAATGAATTTGATTCACTGCGATATTTAATAAATTTATTTTTATTTTTACAAAAATAATACATGCAATGATTTTTACAATGTTAAATGACCAAAAATATTCGAAATTAAATTGGAAAATTGTTAAATAAAACGTGTGCCTCAGTCGAGCACTTTTTATAGAATGAAATAGGGCTAAGCAAACAAACGCAGCTGTGACAACCTTAAATCCAAACAAAGCCTACTTGATTTACTTCGTTCAAGATATTACAGAAATTCTTCATTAATCTTAAGTAAGCATGATAATACAGTTAGAGAAATAGTTGAATAGTTTTCTAAAAAGTATATTTTGTAAATTATCGAATTAATTAATTCGTAATTGGCAACATTGTTGCAAGGAGCAAGTACAGAAATGATGGAGTGCAAAGCAGGAGAAATCCGCAATGCAGAATTGCTTTATTTCACTACTCATTCAATGACAGCTGCAGGCTATTTACCTATTTACATTCAATATGTAGACAAACAAACATATATATATATATATATATATATATATATATATATACATATTCCCGCTACCCACTGCCGCTACCCTATCGGGCTCTACCTACTCGACTGGTTGTCGGATTGTCGCGTCCAATCCGATATATAGCTGCGGATGCAAAAATAACACCAAAATAACAATCTGTCTTTGCCAGGGAAGTTTCATAACTTTTTCAACTCGAAAATTATGGAAAATGCATTTTGAAATGTGTTTTTTTTTTTGTTTTTTTTTTTTTAAATGGAAAACAAACTGCACAAAGCTTCTTCTTGAGCATTTGTAGTATCTTTTCCTGGAAGACCAGATTCAGGACTGCAAAGTCACAGCCCAAAAGTTCGTCGATTTTCACCGATTTCACATCAGGCACCGATCTTTGAATATTCGTCCAGGGATGGGGTTTATTTCTGGCGGCTGCTCATGGCATTCCTTGGTAAGCTGCCTTTATTTATTTTAATTCATGAGTGCCTCAGACAAGTCCTTTTGAAGCTCTGAAAAAAAAGAAGCAAATTAAAGTGGCTTTCAAAGGCTTTTAATTAAATCAGCCGAAAAACAATGCTGTTGAGAACTTGTTAATTTTGTTATTACAAATTGATCGCTAAATGAAAAGCTTTAAGGATTTCGTGGTGAGCAACTGCAGCAACTTAATCTGCTTGTGCTTATGGGAAAATCTCAGACAACAAAGCGCTGATTTCTATTCTTTTGGCCGTCACTGTACATATGTATATGTGTGTATATAGTGTGTGTATATATATATATATATAAGTATATGTATATGTATATGTATAACCATTAGAACCAACCATAGCCAACTGGCAACTGGCAACTGCCAACTGCACACACTTCAGTTTCGAGCTCTCGAGCGTTGTTAACCTTGAACATTTGCGGCAAACGATGAACGGACCGCTACCCGACTTTCTGAGATTCCCTCCCCCAGTGCGATAACTCAACAATCTACGCTTTAAGCATATACACACACACACACACACACACACACTCATACACTCATACACTCATACATATACATATATGTATTGTTGTATATAGGAATAGAACACAAAAGTTCTAACAAGTTTTGCGCGTGCGCAGCGCGAATGCAGCCGCGCAAAGGTAAATCAGCAGCAACAACAACAACAACAAAAAAGAAAGAAAAGCAAAGCAAATCAGCAGAATGGTTAACAAATGAAATGTTGAGAGAAACGACAACAACAAATAATCATAAAAAAAAAACAGGGTGGCTTAATACAACTAGAGGGAAAGAGAGGGAAAGAGAGAGAGAGAGAGAGAGAGGGTGTCTGTCGCAGAGCTAGTTGAGGAAGGCGGCGCAAGACTGAAGCTGAATTTAATTCGCGCGCGCAACATGCACACAATAAATACAGACATACATACATATATATATATATATATATATATATATATATGTATATATATCGTAGATACACACTATACCAATACAAATGCAGTGCGAGTTCCGTCATCAATGCGACGCGAAACCAAAACCAAAACCAAAACCAAACCAAACGAAACAAGATTCAATGTCAGTGTCAGGAAATTTTTATTATTTATTTATTTATTTATTTATGTTTTTTTTGTTGTGTATTTAAGCCAAGCCAAAAGCTGGGAAGGTGGTTGTGCTGCAGACAAGTGCCGAGGGCAGTCAAAAATTTGTGTTAACAACAACGACACCAAAATACAACAACTAACAAAAGCCAGCAATATGCATTGAAGCCCGGCGTTAAATAGTTAACTTTCAAAAGTTGTATCGCTCAGCTGTATAACCTGGCATTACTCATAGCATATCTAATATACATATATGATCTGTGTTATAGTATATATACACACACACACATGCATAGAGCTAGCATTTAAAATGATTCCTAGTTACTGTTGCTGCTGCTGTTGCTGTTCCTCTCATTTTTTATTTAATTACACAGCGAGTGTGTGTAATCACAGAGAGTTTGTCTTTGATTGGGTCTAGAGTCTAGACTCTAACGACGCTTAATAGCCGCTCCGAGCGACTGCTTGTTTATCACAGTGTCTGCGAAAATATTCAAAAGAGCCACCAGCAGCAACTCGTTATTCTTCGACAATAAAACGATTTATTATGCGACGTCTTTCTACTCTCAGTTCAATAATTATAATATTATTATTTATATATTATTATATTATTTATTTATTTTTATTTTATTCTAATATACAGTCCCTCCCAGGAGTTGTAAAAAACAAGCTAGTTATAAAAAAAAAACACACACAGCAGCAGCAACAATGACAGATATTCAGTGATGATTGCTGAATATTGATAAAAAACTTAAATGAAACAATGGCAAATTATGTTACACTTATTTCAATCTATTTCGTAGAGTTTAAATGACACTTGAATGGTTACCACCAAATCTTGATCTTGCAACCTGAAGCAAATTTGTGTTTGATTTGCAAACTTTTTGTTATTCAATGTTGATCAAAGTAAACTCAAACTGAATTTCCCATCAAATTGAATTTAATTAGTGAATATGCATAGGCAATATTATTTATTTACTTATTTATTATTAATCCACATTATACAAACCTAGGCAAATGCTTTAGTTTACCCATGTAATACATAATAAATTATAGTCTTTTGTTTATACTTTTTACACACACGCACATATCTATTATGCTGTTATTTGTTGGTTTTCATTTCTTTGAATATATTTTTGATTTCGAAATCGTTGTTTGCATTATTTATGGCTGCCTTATGGTGGCAAAAAACTAAAATGGCAGCCGACCCTCGACGAAAAAAACCAAACTATGCCGCTAGGCACAACAGACTGGGAAACCATTCGAGTTGTGTGCGAGTGTGTGTGTGTGTGTGTGTGTGTGTGAGTGTGTGTGTGTGTGTGTGTTATTGTTGTTGTTATTTTCTTTCCACTTTTCACTCTGTCGCACTTTTGTTTGTTTGTCTTGAGTGGCAGCGCCTCGACCTAGGCTCGTTTAACCTATGCCATCTCGTTTGCACATACACACACACACATGTGTGTGTGTTAGTGTGTGTGTGTGTGAACAACCCTTACCGCCTAGGCATTGCGACCCTTCATTTGCCCCGACTCCCCTGTCTTCCTGCCTCGCTCGCTCATCCGACCATTTAATGCGTTCAGCCAAAGAGCCTCGCTTTCACTCTCTCTCTCTCTCTCTCTCTCTCGCTTTCGCTCTCTCTCTCTCTCTATCACTCAGTCTCCCACCCTTTGTTGCCCTCTCGCTCGCTCGCATTAGCATTCTTTCTCTCCCTCACTCTCACTCACTCTTACTCTTGCATTTTGTGTGTGTCCAGTTGGCTTTGCCTGCTGCTTGACTTGAAATTGAGCTACCCTACACACACTTAAACACACACACACACACGCACACCACACCACACACACCACACACACACACACACACCACACTCACACACGCACGCAGGCATAGCACACGCCTCTTCTAGGCTCTGCTGGTGCTGCTGCTGCTGCTGCTGCTGTTGTTTGCCTTGCGTGTTGTGTTGCCTGCTCCTATCCACCCCCAACTCACCACGCTTCCGCCTTAATACCTCCACCACAGGCTTACTACCTCAAATATTTCGAATATTTCTAGACTTAATACACACACACGCATATATATGTATATATATATATATATATATATATATATATAATTTTTTGTTTGGGGTTGGACAATTGCTGTTGGGCGCTTTGCCAATTGTAGGCGTGTGGATGTTTCTTCTTCTTATTGTTGTTGTTGCTATTTGCGTTGCGGCGATAATGCAACGGCCATTGAAGTTGCGCCACACACACACACACACACATCCATACACATAGCACATATATCGCATATATATATATATATATAGTTCAGTGCGAATCGCTGAAGCGTTGACTGCGACAGCTTCGTTTTATGTTTCGGGCTCTCGCATTCGTGTGCACAACTATATCCACACGCCTACCCCACCTCTATACACACCAAGCCACACACACTCACACACACACACACCTTACACCCCCCTGTGTGTGTTAGCATTCACCTGCTTCACTTCACATTTCACATTTTACACTATTTGCATTTGCGCAAAAAGTGCAAAAGTTGACACACACGCAACATGCAACAACAGCAACAACAACAACAACAATAACAACAGCAACCACATTTATTACACTATTATTATTATAATATGTATGTGTGTGTGTGTGTTTGGGTGTGCTGCTTCATAATGGCCGCCATTTTGCTGGCCCTTGGCAGCATTTGCACTTAATGAAATTCTTTTTTAACAATATTTTGCCTTGCACACATTTTATTTCCATTCATTCTCTGTCTCGCTCACACTTTCTCGTTGCAGGTGAGTGTTGTCAACGCTTCTGCGACCTTTATTTATTAATGGATTTCTCAACCCGCCCGTCGCCCCCAGTGGCGCCCCTCCACTTCCGGTGTTTGACGTGAGTGCATTAAGAGCGTAAATCAATGTGCATTTTTTGGTTAATGAAAATGGAATTTCCAATTTTCATATCCATTTCAGTTCAGTTCAGTTCAGCTCAGTTCAGCTCAGATATGGCTAATGATTATTAATTGCATTTAAATATTATAAAAGAAAGAAATACGTATTTTGGAGACAGCTGTGACAATATTTTTTTTTTTTAATTTTGGATCTACAATTCTTTAAAGTATGTCTAAGAAATGGAAAAGTTTAATTAAGTCTAAAGAGCAAATAATACGAAAGAAGTTCGACTGGAGTAAATGATATACTATGCATATAAAGAGCATAATTTTACTGGCCGATCAGATGGATATATTGAGTTTTTCAATCTTAAGTCTTCTCTCGTTTTGATGTCTAGGAAATATAAAAGTTTAATTAATTCTAAAGAGCAAATAATACAAAAGAAGTTCGACTGAAGTAAATGATATACTATGCATATAAAGAGCATAATTTGACTGACCGATCAGCTGGTATTCCACAAGTATATATTGAGATTTTCAATCTTAAGTCTTCTCTCGTTTTGATGTCTACGAAATAGAAAAGTTTAATTAAGTCTAAAGAGCAAATAATACAAAAGAAGTTCGACTGAAGTAAATGATATACTATGCATATAAAGAGTATAATTTGACTGGCCGATCAGCTGGTATTCCACAAGGATATATTGAGTGCTAAAATCTTAAATGTTCCTCTTAAGTGAGATCGGTATGCAATCCATTCAGCTCTTCTCTCATTTGCTAGTCGTTTGTTTTTCTATAAACATTAAATATAAACTGATTTCAGATCCTTTTCTTTGATTATAGGGTTACAATAATCAAATTTCAGATGCTTAATGCTGTTAGTGGTTAAGTGCGTGCTTGCGGTGAACACTGTTGCTGGAAAGGGCCAAAATGAAAACTGCGCCCAGTCACGAAACAACATTTTAGCCGCTCAGAGAACAGCCGAGTGATTTTGTGGGGCGACAGCTGCGTGTGCCGACTTGTAATTAGATTGTTGACCTGACAGGCCCTTACTCCGACTTGGGGGAACTCCTCCAAGAGATCCACCTCATCCTACGTCTCCTCCTCCTTGGCCAACGAATGTGGCTTACAAGTTGCAACTCTTGAGTCTGCGAAAATTGCTGTCTCATGAGCTGCTGCTGCTGCTGCTGCTGCTGCTGCTGCTGCTGCTGTTGTTGTTGTTGTTGTTGTGGTTGCTGTTCTTGTTGTTTTCCGTATGGGGCCAAAAAGTTGCGTATGCCGTTTGTCAAAAATCAACAAGCAAAACCGAATATTTGCTTTGACAACTCTCTCTATCTCTCTTCCTCCCTCTCTCTCTCTCTCTCACTCTCTCTCAGCAGAGGCGATGCATGAATACAAAGTTGCAGGCTGCAAAGCAAACAGCCAGCAACAAAATTGCAGTGCCGCAAATATTGACAGCAATTATTTTTTGTTTTTTTCGATGGCAAACCGCAAAATCTTTGCTGCGTTGCTTTTCTTAATTTTTTTTTTTTTTTGTTTTCTATTTTGTATTTCTAAATTAAATTCGATTCACGCAAAATGCCAGCTAATAGCTGAATGGGAAGCAGCCCAAAGACGTGACTACAAAGCGAAGGATGCAACAACAGCAGCATCAGCAGCAGCAGCAGCATCAGCAGCAGCCGCTTTAAGCGTGGCAAGTGTTGTGCTTTGGGCATTTTGTGGCATGACGGAATTGCGTCCCACAATCGCAACGGCAACATGTTGCTGCAACGGCAACAGAGCCACCCAGCGGCTTGCGCAGGCGCGCACCTACACTTTTGCCCTGAATGCTACTTGGCAGCCTCCTACTGACTGCGACTCTAACTGCAACATCGACTGGAGTCGACTTCAACTGCCAACTGTTGACTGCCGACTCTGACTCCGACTCCGACTGCTGACTGTGGCAGAGCCGCCAGAGCTGAGATTAACATCACTATGTCATAAAGTTTGCCAGTCAGCTCTGATCCCATAAAGTTTTGTGCGTTTCACTGAACTTCCTTTCATGCCACGAATCCCATCAGCTAACACATTGCATTTGCAACATCAGCAACAGCAACCGCCACAGCAACAGCAATCAGCAATCAGCAATAAGCAATTCAAGTTCAAGTTGAAAATTATTATTACCTTAGATTAGCTGCGACAAAATAATGATGAATTTATATTTATTATTAAATACAGCACAAATATTATTAACCAATATTCCCGAGAGGAATGAATGAGGAGAACATTTTCGTTTGTATTATAATAACTCAACCATAGATGAGAGTATGTTGAGAACGACTAGCATTTTGTACATAATTGCTTGGTTCCTGTTGCTGCTGCTGCTGCTGCTGTTGCTGCTGTTGCTGCTGCTGCTGATGTTGTTGCTATCGTTGCACTTTAGGCTGCTGCACGCAGAGCACGCATTTTCAGCGTGAAATGCAATTTCTGCGCCAAAGGAATTTCAATTGTGTTGGTGTGTTATACCAAGTACCCAACTGCAACTCCAAACTGCAAACTGAAAACTGCAAACTGCAAACTGAAAACTGCAAACTGCCAACTGACTATAACTGCTGACTGCCGACTGCAGATTCAGCTGCAACTGCAACTGCATCTATGCTCATTTCTATGTGTGTGTGTGTGTGTGTGTGTATTGTAATTTAGTTTAGTGCAGCTGGAAAAACTCCCGCAACATAGAGAAGACTGCAGTTTACCAGTTGCAAGTCTCTTCAGTTCGTCAGTTTGTCAGTTTGTCAGTTTGTCCGTTTGCCAGTCAGTCAACGCACGACGCTCACGCAAATCACGCAACTCGAATTGTCTTGGCAATGCCTGTTCTAGCCAAGTTTCTTTACTGGCCTCTTCTCTTGCCAATTTCATTTACCGCCGCATTCCTTTGGATAGCTGCTGCTGCTGCTCTTGCTGCTGCTGCTGCTGCTGTTGCTGCTGCTGCTGCTGCTGTTGCTGCTGTTGCTGCTGTTGCCACTGCCACATCTTTCGAGCCGCGTCTTCAGCTGCATCTTTTGGCTGTGGTGGCTTTGGTTGCGACTGCGACTGCGTCTACTTCTACTTTTCATTTTTAATGTTAGTTGAACTTGGAGGCCACTGCAAATTGCACTCTGCACAATTTCCAGACGTCAAAAATCTATTGTTGCTCTTCTTCTTCAGCTTGTTCCTGTTCTTTTTATTTTTATTTTTTCTTTTTTTTTGTTGTTCTTGCAAAATGAAAAATGAAAAAAGGTTTCTGCTTTGCAGTTGGATAATTTTAATGCTGAATCTATTTACAATTGCACAGAGCCGACAGATAAGCAAATCAAAGTGGAGCATGAGAAGTTTGCCAGCTAGTTTTCCAGATTAGTGGGAGCTCTGTGAAAATAACTGAACAAATAACTGCCATCATCAACATGTGTGACACACTTCTTAAATATTCAGAAATTGTAATACAAATATATATTATATATTTCGTAAGTCTTTATTTGAGGAAAGTTCGCTTTGAAAACCTCAGTGCAACCTGGTTTGATCGGTTGTGCCTCCTTCTGAGCCTTATCTGTTGTGCCTCCTTCTGAGCCTTATCTGTTGTGCCTCCTTCTGAGCCTTGTCTGTTGTGCCTCCTTCTGAGCCTTGTCTGTTGTGCCTCCTTCTGAGCCTTATCTGTTGTGCCTCCTTCTGAGCCTTATCTGTTGTGCCTCCTTCTGAGCCTTGTCTGTTGTGCCTCCTTCTGAGCCTGTCTTCCGAGCATGTTGCCCATAGATACTACATCTTCTACTGGCCATCAGATATGCTTTGAGGACTCCTCGTTCGCTACTGGCGATGCCCAGCTTATGTGGCATTTGGCATCGAGATTTGGCTTCCCTTCAATGTTAGCAAGACACCGAAACCTGAAGCAGATTGCTTTAACTAGCTTTCAGTTATTGCTACTGGGAGTCCCGTTCATAATCAATACATCAATTCATTTGCCACACGCCTCCCTTATGCATCCTTTTGTGTATTTATTATTGTAATACTGTTCAGTTCATTATATCATTATAATGTGCAGCATTATCACCAGAATCAAAAGACTATGCAATTCCTGGTTTATGCATTTCAATTTTGAATTTGCCATTTGAAAGAAGTCAGATGAACGATTTATTCGATTTATTGGGACTCATTGAAAAAGTTCAACTGCAGGCTGCAACGTGCAACAGCAGCAGCTGGAACGTGCCACGAGGTCACGCATAAAAAAAAAAGAAAAAACTTTATATTTTTTAGTTGATCTCTAATTTTTGGTTTGTTTTGCAGTTTTGAGTTGAGAGCTCTTCCCTGGTTGGTCTTTGATACGCGCAGGCAGTTTGCCAAATTAACATGTTGTGTGGCTTGTTGCTGGTTGCTTGGCTGCTTATCTTTATCGACATTCGTTTTCTCTCTCGTGCCTCGCTTTTAACTGGCCACAACCACAGAACTGTGTCGGCCAGGCCAAACAACTTGCCAAAAAAAAAACAAAAAAACAACAACAACAGCAAAGGCTGGAAAAAAAGTGAAGAAAAAAAGTGCCAACTGCTGTTTTTTCCGTCTGTTGCTGTTGCTGCTGGTTGTTCTTGGCTACTCTTTTTGCTGGTGGTCCTGCCACTCGCCCTTTTGTTCTCGACAACTCCTTTTTGACCACAATCAATGCGAAGCTCTTGTTTTTAGTTGCTGTTGCTGTTGTTGTTGTTGTTGTTGTATTTTGTTTTTGCTTGCCAGCTGCCTATTGTCTGCAATATTGCTGCTGCTGCTGCTGCTGTTGCTGCGTCGCATGTTGCTGGTTGCAACTGCCTGGCTGGCTGGCTGGCTGGCTGGCTGGCTGGCTGGCTGGCTGCCTGTGTGTGTTGTGTGTGGTCAGTTTTGCGGCTCTGCGAGTTGATTACTTAATTCTATTGATGACGTTTTGACTGATTGCCTTATGAGCTTTCACTTTTTTGTGCACAATGCCAGTTAATAACTGGACCAGCTTTCATGTTGCTTTTTGCTTTTGCTGTTGCTGTTGCTGTTGCTGTTCCTTGTTGCTGCCGCTGTCTTTTATTGTTATGAATTATTCATGCAACAAGCACAATCACACACACTTTTTTTTGTATTTGTTTTTGTTTTTGTTTTTGTTTGCTTGTGGCCAGCACGGGGACTTCATCAGACGTCGACTTCGACTTCAACTTCAACTGCAACTCAAACTTCAATTTCATCGTGGCCACTAAACGTTTCAATTCCCTCCACTGTTTTAGCCAAAAACACTCTGCTACAAAAGCTTGCCACATATATTAGAGCTGCAGCTGCAACAGCTATAGGAATTATTTTGGACAAATCTCAGCGAGCTTCAGCTGGATCAAATGATCAATTTTAAATCTGGAATTAAAGTTTTTGATATGGCATTTAATTTTAAATATATTTATAATAGTCGATTTCTATTTTGGTTAAGTGAAGTGAAACTTGTTGCACAGTGTTGGTTGGCTGTAAAATGTTAACCGCTAGATGACTTTATTAAGACAACAATCGCCGCCGACAGTGTCGTCCAATCAAAATGGACCGCACAACATGATTTAGTGGCGAATTCCTTCACACCTGCCATGTTCGTCATGTCAATAATGCCACCAATTCTGCACACACACACACACACACACGCACACACACACACGCACACTTTGGCCAACTGATAATGATGTGACAAAACAGCAGTTGGCTTTGGTTGCCTGCCTGGTTGCCTTCCTTTATTTGTCGTTGTTGTCTCTGTTGTTGTTGTTGTTGTGGTTGTTGTTGTTGTGGCTGTTGTTGCAGTATCTTTTTCTCTCTTCGCTGCTCGACTCTTAGCCTGCAGCGATTGTTGGCGGCCGCCGCCTGCGGATTGCCAACAACTGGCAATCACGTGGCTAAAACTGAGAGCCAAGCTTCGAGTTGCTGGGGCCCCAGTCCTCAAGGCACGTCGTCGCTGTCATTAACGTGATTTTGTGTTGCTGTTGTTGTGGTTGTTTTCTTGTTGTTGTTGTTGTTGTTGTTGGCACATTATGCGTTATTACGCGTGCGCAGCCGCCGCTTTCCCACTTGGCCAACTGCTGCTGCTGCTGCTGCTGTTGCTGCTGTTGCTGCTGCTGATGCTGCTGCTGCGGCTTGAAGACGACTGAAATTGTCTGTGATATCTTTTGGCGTTACACCAACGTTAAGCTAAAGTGACACTTTGACAGCGATGCGTGATAAACGACAAAGGCAACAGCAACAGCAACAGCAACAACCAAAATCACAATGCCAATGTTGTTGCTGTTGTTGCTGTTGTTGCTGTTGTCATTGGTTGAAGATACACACATGCTGCACATGGGAAACGCATTCGCCTAACGGTTGCTGCAATTTGTAATTCCTTTTTGCTGTTTGTTGTTGGTTGTTAGTTTTTTACTGCTTCTTCTTCTGTTTCTTTGCTAGCCAACTGATATGCTAATTTACCATGGCATAGATTGGCTGTAAAAGCCGCAAAAGATCATTGGGCCCAGTAGTAGTTGGCCAGAACTGCCACTCGTTTTCCCTTCTTAAAGATACCTTTTCTTTTGATTATCATTTCACTTTAGTTCTATTTTACTTAACAATTTGTTCACTTTTACATGAATTACATGAATTTTGTGTTTTGAAATTAAATTGAGAATTTTACGAATTGAAAACGAGATAAGAGCAAATTAGCAAATGCCACACAATATTGCAGCGAATGAAACTTGCTTGAGATTCTCTACTTAGATCAACTAAGGATCTGTCCACAGGTCGATCGAGTTTAGAACACGCATTTGGATTACAAGCTAAATGTTAAATGCTTTCCGGTTCCATCACCAGCTGTGCTCAGAGACTGTGCTCCAAATTCAGATATTTTCTCTCTCCCTCACTCTCTCTCTCTCTCCCTCTCACTCTCTCTCTCTCTCTGTCTCTCTCTCTCTCTCTCTCTCTCTCCCTCTCTCTCTTTCTCTCTCCTCTCTCTCTCTCTCTCTCTCTCTCTCTCTCGCTTATCTCGACAGTCTGATCTTGACATTCGGTTCTCGCAAGCAGCGACTTATCGATCGATGGAAATTTCCTCATCCACTGCACGCTGATTGATGGATCTTGTTAAATTTCTTTCTTTTTTTTTTTTTTTTTGTGTTGCGCTAATTTTTGCAGGATTTGAGGCCCAGTTGCAGAGTGCAATTTCGAAAAAGTAAATCAAACAATGAAACAATTGACAACACTGCCAACAACATTTGAGCATAACTGAGTAAACAACAGCAACAGCAACAGCAACAACAACAGCAACAGCAACAGCAACAACAACAGCAACAGCAGCAACAACAACAGCAACAGCAACAACAACAACAACAGCGACAACGACAACGCTTTCCGCTCACGATAAGCCAATGGGCCAAATAACAGCAACAATGAACAACAATTGTTGCTCTGGCATGTGTGTGTGTGTGTGTGTGCGATACGCGTGTGTGGGCGCAATTTTCCATTGAATTATAATTTTTCATATTACAAGAATACTTTTTTTTTTTTCTTACTATTTTGTTGTTGTTGGCTTGTCATAATTTTCATTACATGTTTGTTTGTGATTGTTGTTGTTGTTGTTGTCGCTGGTGCAGTTTCTAGGCATGTTGTTGTTGTTGTTGCTGTTACCAAAGCCCGAGTCAAAGACTTGATAAAGATCTATTTCTTGCAGCTCGGCTCGAGTGCGGGCTGCAACAACAACAACAACAGCAACATGAGCAACACAGAGCAACAGGAAAATATTGCAACAATCTGATAAGAATGTTGTGTATTGGCAAAAGCAGCACAAGAAAAAAAAAAAACAAACAACAGACAACAGACAAAAGACTGCGATTTGGATTTGGATTTGGATTGCGGTTCGTGTCTTGACTAGATGAAAAACCAAAGAAAAAGCATGTAAAAAAAAGGGGCAAAAAAATAAGAAAAATGTAAGGAAAATAGAAGCCACAGTTGAGGCTGAAGCTGAAGTGCGTTGCCTGTCAAAACAAACAAAACGAACAGCAACAATAGCAACAACTGTGGCAACTCTGGGCGCATAACTCTCTTGTGGAGACCGACCGACCAACAGACAGACAGACAGACAGACCACCCACCCACGCAGGCCGCCCGCGAATTGACGAATTGTGGCAGTCGACGCAGTGGCGCAAATCGGGAACGCCAATGACATTATAATATGTCAATTTTTATGCCGCTTGGCAGGCGCGTGTTACAAAATGTCAAAAAACGCAGCGGCACAACTCAAACAACAACAGCAGCAGCAATAATAGCAGCAACAACAACAACAAGGACAGCAACAACGACAACAACAACAACAACAAGGACAACAACAACGACAACAACAACAACGACAACAACCACGACAACTCTATTGTGCGCCCACGCGTCTTGTTGTTGTCGTTGTTGTTCTTGTCATTCAAAACGCGAACATTGGTCGCTGTTGTTGCTGTTGTTGCTGTTGCTTGTCGTCCTCCAAATGCAAGCAACATACAACATTTAACATTTAACATTTTTATGCGATTTTGCCAACGTTTTGTCATGTCTTGTCCAAGTGCGTGAGTGTCTGTGCACGAGAGAGAGAGAGAGACAGAGAGAGAGACAGAGAGAGAGAGAGAGAAGGGAAGATAGATAGACAGTTGGCCAGTTGATGGTTTATTCAGTTAGTTTGCCCATAGCAAAATATGGAATGTCTTCTGCAAAATAGAAGCGTTCATTTTAAATGCCAAAGAAAAATGCGTTTTTAACAGCGATTGAAACGCTTAAGGATATCGCACAAAAGGGGAAATCGAAAAATCAATTGCCTTATGTGAAGGCTCCTTGAATGCATAATTTTGAACTGGCTGCTCTCAGATCAGAGAAAAGGATCATTATCGATGATTGGTCGTTGGTTATGCAAAATTTAATTGCTACAGCAACTAATAACACAGCCAGCAATGGATATTGTTTTGTTTCTTATCGCAAGATCAAAGTTTTATGCATGAGAAATAAATGTAAGTGATTATCTAGGACATGATCGGTGGTTGCTCGGTTAAGTTGGAACCGTTGGTGATTGGTTGTTGTGGTTGTTGTGGTTGTTGTTGTTGTTGCTGTGGTTGTTGTTGTTGCTGTGGTTGCTGTGGTTGTCTTCCTGTTTGGCGAGACTGATATACATATTTATGTGTGGCATAATTACCATGATCTCTAACCGATTTTTAATTGAATTAAAATGCGAACCAACAAACGCTGCATAATAATAAATTGCCGTCGATTGACGATCGTTAGCAACAGCCAAAAGCGAAAGTTGCGTTCGCCAAATTGGCCAAGTCTTAGATCGTTTGCGATCGCCGATCTCTCAGTGCTGTTGTTGTCAGTAGTCGTCCTGTTTATTGTTGTTGTTGTTGTTGGTGGTGCTGCTGTTGTTGCTGTGATTGTTGCTGTAAATTAAGATCGTGCGATTAGCGCTGACAGCGCAATCCCAGCTGAGAGAGCCGCTAACTCTCTGAGCTTTCTACATTTTTAATGAGCATTTCAGCTGCCGCATCGATCGTGCCCCGGCGGCACACAAGGCGCCATCAACCGTCCATCGATCCATCCATCCATCCATTTATCCATCCATCCATCCATCCATCCATCCATCCAACCATCCATCCATCCATCCATACATCCATTGATTCATTCATCCATCCACAGATCGAACGATCTGTTCGTTGGGGGTGTGGGTGGGCTCTCCTCTCCCAGCTTATCACAAATTATGGGAACACAACATTCCGTATATGTTGTCTATGTTTTTCGCTTCAGGTTCCCCCACTCGATCGATGGATCCATCGATCGATTGCTTATGCAAATGCCCTTTCTATCATATCTATTGATATTGATCACAGCTTTCGGCGCTATTGTTTCTCCTTCTACTTCTCCTTCTCCTTCTCCTTCTACTTCTACTTCCAGAAATAGCTTAGTTTGGCATTTCCTACATTCTATTTATCATTCTTCTCTTCTTCTTCATCCATAATGGTATTTGATTAATTTCTACACAATTGCCAGCTTGTTGACATTTATATTGTTTATATTAAGTTCGCTATTTCAAGTTAATTTGGCAAACTTGAATTAATCTTCTTAAATTATAAACTTAACTTGAGTTTCTAATTTGTAAAGGGTATTCACAGGCAGCTTTTATTGTTGTTGCTGTTGCTGTTGCTGTTGCTGTTGCTGCTGTTGCTGCTGCTGCTGCTGTTGTTGCTGCTGCTGCTGCTGCTTTTGCGGATGTGGATGCCTGGTCAGGTCGCGTTCGTTGTCGTCGTCACAGGCTCCTGCTCGACGACCCGACCTGTCTGCATCTGCCCCTTCTTGCACTCCCTCTGCCACAATTGAGTACAACTACTACGACAACTACTACTACTGCTGCAACTACTACTGCTGCAACTACTACTACTACTACTACTACTACTACTACTACTACTACTACTACTGCTTCTACTCCTACAACGCCTTTGTCTTCTGTTGAGCGAGAGTTGCTACCCTTCGCCTCTTTGCCCCGTCCGTCCGTCCGTTGCCCGCCCCCCCCTCACCCCTCTCTTGTCTGATGTTGTGTGTTGCCGTTGTTAATTTGCGTTTTGTTGCGTTTGCCAGTTCAGTAACATGGATTTGTTGTTCTCATTGTTGTTGTTGTTGTTGCTGTTCTTGTTGTCGCTATGTTGGTTGTTGTTGTGGCTGTTGTTGTGGCTGTTGTTGTTGTTGTTGTTGTTGGCTGGCAAATTGTTACACGCGTTGCTGCTTTGATGTCTTTATGGGTTTTGAATTTGTGGGCTCCATTCGCAGGCACAATCGTGACTGCAATTCGCAGGGCTCCAAGCCGCTCAACCGCCCCCTTCCATCCGCTGACTCTGAGCCGGAGTCGGAGAAGTCGAAGTTGAAAGCCAGACAGTGCTAGAGATAGATTGAGGGAGAGCCAGAGCCAGAGGCAGAGGCAGAGGCAGAGGCGGAGGGATAGGGATAGGCAGATAGATAGAGAGAGAGAGAGAGAGAGAGAGAGAGAGGGAGGGAAAGAGAGAACGTCTTGGCCAAAAGACATAATCAAATGTGGACAAAATTATTGAGCAATTTAGTTTTACTTTATGGAGCAATTGCAATGCTCGGGATGCGTCTTTGCCCCTTTGTGCCCCTTAGCATGTTTGGGTCGAGAGTGTTGATGCCTCATGGAGTCTCATGGAGTCGGGAATTTGTAGAGCGTTTTCTTTATGTTTATGCGGTAAATGGCATTAATGGATTTATAGATGCACGCTCATCGCAACCAGCTCCAACTAAATCCCTGGGAGCCTCCATCCATGTGGCGTTGTTGTAGCTCTTCTTGTTGCTGTTATTTCTGTCTTCCTCTTGTTGTTGTTGTTGCTGTTGTTGTAGCTTGTTTGCGCACAGTTTTGATTAGGATTTATGTGGTGCGGAGGCCATGTGAACCGTGTGGAACTGTGCGGAGCTGTGGGGCAGGAGTTGAACAGTGGGCGGGGTGGGTAAAGTTAACAAAAGGAAAAAACGGAGAGCGCTTCTTTAAGTGAATCGCATCAATCATGATGTAAGTGTTGTATAAGTGGCAAACATAAAAGAAGCGTTAGCAGTCCAGTACAATAAATTGCGTCAATCAAGCCACAAGTCAATCAAATGCTTGTTATCAATCATGATGTATTCGAGCACAGAGCAACGACAGATAAACTGACAGCAAAAGGTTGCAAAGATGTCATCGAACATGCATCAATCACATATCAAATTAATCATGTTGTATTTTTGCATACAGAATATAACAAAAATAAATCAAATGAATTAAATTGGCAGAGCTTCAAGTATTTAAATGGACACGAAACGTCAACAAAATGAACTATACAATATAATAAAATCAGGCAATACCATTATATACAAAAAAAAAATAATGTGTCTAGATTCAATCAAGTGTTAAAAACTAGTAATTGAAGGTTAAACAACTTCAATCGGTGTGAAAACTCTTTGAATAAGTTATTGTCTGCTAAAGCAGACATATCAAATGCATATTTAATAAATCAATCATTTAATACAGCTCACACCTTAATAGAGCTCATTAGCATTCTTGCATGCAGAAAACGAACTTCTTTTCGAATAGAAACTGAACAAAAATCGATCGGACTTTCCACTTAAGAGAGCTTCAATCAAGTCACTTCGATTGGGGCGTCAATCAAAACATCGCCTCGCAGAATGGCGAATTTGATTTGAACTTTAAAGCGACCTCACACAACACCCACACACACACACACATATATATATATATATATATATATATATATACATATGTGTATATATATTTACATAAATATATACACATTTGCAATGTGGCAAAGAAGTAAATTTGATTGATGGTTGCATTGAGTTGGCAATCCCCGAATGCAGCCCGAGGATTCGCCACTCTCCAGCCTGGAACTGAAAGGCATGACAAACGTTTTCTTTTCCCTTTTTTGTTGTTTGTTGTTGTTGTTTTTGTTGTTGTTTTGTTGCTATTCTCTGCTGAGCCGTGCCCAGTTTTATACTCATTTTTTATTTTGCTTCATTTTATTCTTATATATATATATATATATATATATATACATATATATAGTAGTGTATGTTTATAAACATTTTTTTTTTTTTTTGTCTTTTATTTTGTTGTGGGTTCTTTTAGCCGCTTTTGCCCTTTGGCCAAAAACTGTCGCAACTCATCAATTTTCATTCAGGGCACAGCTCTTCGGCTCTCGCCTATTATTCACGCCTAGCCAAGGAGCAGAGTAAACGCGCGTCCAGTCGCCAGTCGCGAGTCGCCAGTTTCCCAGTTTCCCACTTCTCCAGTTGTCCAGTTTCTTTAGCTTTGTTTTTTTTTTTTTTGTAGCTCCGCTCTGTGCCTCAGTGGGCGTTTGGCTCTGACGTTAAGCCAGAGCAATGAATGCTTTTAGCTGAAAACTGAGTAATTGAGTGACAATTAAGTTATTTCTAGACGAACAAGCCGCGATCAGCACTCAGCCAGCTAGTTTCCCAGTTTCCCAGTTGCCCAGTTGGCCAGGCTCTCTAGTTCGGACCAGGCTTTTATGAAATATTACCAAGTTCATATCTCAATTATGAATGCTGCTGCCACAGTGGCCACTACGCTATAAGCTCGCCTGCAAAATTCCATTCGGTAATTAGCCCAAGCAGATGCAATATGTAAATTCTGTATTGCCTAAAAATTGATCTAGTTATATAACTACAAACATGTGCAATTAAATAAGTCTGAGCAAAATTCCTCACTCGAAGTGTTCCACACTCGAAATGGAAATCGATAATAAATTCGTATTTACATATTTAATTTACATATTTGTCGATAGCAAAGATATTAAAATCCACATTCATCAGTTGCACAAGTGCACAATAAATACACATTCCACATACGTAAATTAAATTAATTTTATCACATTTTTAGCTGCATTTAGTTGATTTCGATATATTTTCATTTTCATTGCATTCCCATTGAACTGTTGGCCACTGTGCTGAGGCTGAGGATGCGCTCTCTCTCTCTCTCTCTCTCTCTCTCTCTCCGCATTCGGTCGCTCTCTGTGAGTGAGATTAATCGCAGCTTTGACAGGCAGACTGCATTCGACGACGACGATGCTGCTGCACTTTATTTATATTTTTTTCGTTTTTTATTTTCTGTTGCTTTCTTGAACATGATTAAGCGACCGTGAGCTGGGAGCCGCCGAAGAGCTGTTCGGGCGTTCGGGTGTGTTCGGGTGATCGCGGACACCCCGACTGCCTTTGACATTATCGCCGCCGTCGCATCGTCGTCGGCGTCGTCAAGTCGAGCAGCAGTGGCGAGTTTGGTTGAGTCGAGTCAATCATTGCCAGGCATCATCAGCTGATGATTTTGGCGTTGCCTTTGATGTTTTTTTGCGGTTGAACTTTAACATCGCTTATGTCAAATTATGTGTGCATTTTCGAGGATGTTGCGGGTGGGTTGGGATGGCCGACTGCGAGGATGAGGATGTGCAGGGCGCGGCGTCCATGAGTCTCGGCTAGTTCGGTTTGTTCACTCCACATTTGATTTATGGCTGTTTTTGTTTACCGCCCGCTGCAATTTGTGAATTATTACGCATTCGGTTGGGGGGAGTGGGATGTAGATGTTTAGGTGAGTGCGGAGGGGGAGGGGGAGAGGGGTAAGGATGCGGTCTGACAAATTGCACAAGAGCCGCGAACTTGAGAAAAACAATTGCGGCGATAGAAAAACATGCGAAATGGCAAAAAATACACACAGACAAAACAACGACAACAAGCAAAACCAAGAACGATATGAAAAATGCGCAGCGACAAACTGCAGGAAATGCTGCGTGCTGAGCCAGAGCAGAGAAGCAGAGCCAGAGAAAGAGAGATAGAGAGAAATAGAGCAGCAGCAGAGGCAGCGACGTCATGCGTATGCATTTGGATGCTTGCTGCCCGCGCACCCCCCCCACTCAGTGGCGGTCAAAATGCGCTGCGCTGCGCTTACATAAGCTGCGCGTCGTTTCCGTCAATGCCGAATGCGCTCGCGCCCACACGCGCCAGCGAGCACGCTCTCCTCTCGCTCTCCTCTCTCCTATCTTTCGCGCTCTCTTTCTGCGACTGCGACTGCGAATGCGAGTGCTGCAGCGATCGCATTGCGTTGCGCATCGAAACGAGCGACGACGCGACGCTTCTCGACCTTGACAGTGAAATTCATTTGCTGTTGGCAGCGGCAGCGGCAGTGGCAGCGACTGCGACGCTTTTGCAATTTACGAGCGCAAATTGTATTTGTTGTTCTTGTTGTTGTTGTTGTGTATACTTGTTTGCAATTTGAAGAACACTCAAACATTTTGCGTATGCGGGCGGAACTGTATTGTTGTTGTTATATATTATTGTTGTTGTTGTTGCTGTGTTAGGTGCATTCGCCGCACGACCTTGAATAGTTTGCAATTGGCGCGACTTTGGCAGAGTGCGCACATAAAACTATGTACTCTGTGTGCATGTGTGTGTGTGTGTGTGTAGAGATGTTGAATAGTTTGGCATTGCACTTTTGAATTGCTTTCGCGATCGTCGCATAGAAATTTCATATTTCACCCTACAATTCAAAACATTAGGTAATTAAATTCAATTTAGAAAAAATAATACAAATATGTGTCAGGCAGCTCAAACAATAATTTCATATAATAATAAAAATAAATAATATGATAAATTAAAGTAATAGCTATAAGTTGATAAGAATATTATTAAAAATTATACTATAAGTGGAATATTTAATATTGTAATCGTATTGTAAATGAAACTTAATTCCCTTTTGGTCTTCATGCGATTCTATTCATTCATTTGCGCACTTCCCGCAAACGTCACAAAATACATACAAATGTAAAAAGATGTGTGTGCATGTATAGTATAGTACTATGCGTGTGTGTGTGTGTGTACATCTGAAAGCGGAGAGATTGCAGTCTCCACTCTTGCACTCTGCCCTCTCTCCCTCTCTCTCTCTCTCTCCCACATATGTAGATCTTTCGTCTTTTGTGCTGCAGTCGCGCGTCTTTTGATGCTGCCTGGCATTATTTTGGTTTTTGTTCTTTCGGTTGATTCTTTTGCATTTGTTTTCTTTTGCGCAACTAAGCAAAAAATAGCAAGGCAAAAAAAAAGCCCAAAAAAATAAAGAACAAAATAAGAACAAAAAAAAAAGAAACAAAAGTAAGACGAGAAAACAAACAAAATAAATACCGCACCACATTTGTATAAAAATTGTGTTTGGCAATGAAAACTGTTGGACATTGGCTTTCACTCACACACACACACACTGGTCATGGCAACAAATAGATTTGATTTGTGCGCCGCACATTATTCGCCGCGTTATTCGTGGCGTTCTGCTGTTTTCCCCAAAAATTGTGTTGTGCTTTTTGCGCACATGCACGCGAAACTTGTGTTTTATTTTTAAGAATTTCAACAATTTGTGCACTTTCTTTTGTTTGCGAGCAAACATTAAAAGGGGGGCGGATAGGTTGCGGGGCGGTGAAGGAGGAGGGGGGGGCGGGGTGCTTCCGCAGTGCTTGTAGCATGGCAACTGCAGCGTTTGGGTCAAATTTTCAAGGGCACGCGCGTGCAATGTGCTTCGATGACTGATCGCAGGCTGAGTGAGTCAATGTGGGCAAGGGAAGGTGTGGGGAGAGGGGTTGGGGAGGGGGGGGGGGGGGGCTAACGGTTGACAGTTGAGAGTTAGGCAGGCAGGCTGGCAGCTGCAGTCTGTGTGCGATTATGCATACGACGCGAGCAGCACTCGCTCGCCGCACGTCTAACGCGATCAGTTACACTTGTTACACACACACACACACACACACACACGCACACACACGCATGCACACAGTTGCATACATACACGCACACTGTGCGCTGGCTCTTTCGCACGCCTTTGGCCTTGCACGCGGCTGCGTCTCCCGCTGCATTTCCGCACTCTCACACGAAAAACGTTAAATAAATAAAAAAGAATTCGTTGTACAGTGATCGCTCGCAAGGAGATACGGTATGCTTCGGTGTTATGGGACAAGCTTAGAGTATTTTTTCGACGAACGAAATTAATTAAGGACTCGCAGAAAAAACGAGAAAAAGAAAAAAGAATTCGTTGTACAGTAAACGCTTGCAAAGAGGAGAAATGAAATGAATTAAGGACTATGCATTAATTTGCAAATATATAAGTGCTTTTAGCGAGCGACCACTGTGCCGCCTATCTCCCTATTGCCCTATCTCTCTCTCTCTCACTCCCTTGTGCACAAAACACAATATGCTCTCACGGGCAGCAGGCGCTCTACATCTAATGCGAGAGCAATTGTCGCCGTGACGTCGTCGTCGTCGTCGTCGCCGTCGTCAAAAAGTGAAAAGCTTGCAAAATATAATGCGAAAAAAAGCAGCAGCAGCAGCAGCAGCAGCAGCAGCTGTGAAAAAAAGACGCCGTCGTTGTCGGCTGCGTTAGAATCGTTTCATACGCCAACGCTCTGAGCGCAGCCAGCGTCAATTGCAGTTGCGTCGCAGTCGCCGTCGTTGTCGCCGTTGCCGTTGCCGTTGCCGTCGCCGTTGTCGTTACTCGTTTTCAATGCGCCTGCGGTTTCAGTTGTCATTTTACTACAGTCGCTGTTAGTTATTTGTGTGTGCGTCGTCGTCGTCGTCGTCGCCGTCGTTGACGTTGCATTCTAAGTGGGTTCTCGACTCGGAACAAAACATCAATATCAACAACAACAGCAACAGCAGCATCAGCAGCAGCAACAGCAACAATAACAGCAACAATTGACGCACTTTTTTTCCGTTGTCAATTTCCGCTTTTGAAAAAGGCGTGTTGCCTGCTCTGATCTCAAGGCTACACGCTTATCCATTGTTGTTGTTGTTGTTCGTGTTTGCTACTGTTTGCAGGAGGAGTGGTTGGTTAGCGGCTCGTGTAACGTGTCGCTTGCGTCTCCGTGACGCGTCTGCGTCTGCGTCGCGCCTGCGTCAGCGTCAGCGGTTGCAGCATTGCGTCTACGTGTTCATAAGCGTGAATTCCTTTGGACGCAGTCCGTGCCATTTTTGCGATTTTGCGTTTGCCGTTAACCATTAAACGTTTACCGTTGCCCTGCTGCTCTGTTGTTGTTGTTGCTGCTGTTGTTCTGTAATTGCAAAGCCATTTTTTTTTATTTTATTTTTTTTATTTTATTTAATGTACAAATATATTAATATATATATATATATATATATATATACTTTTTTTTTCGAGCAGTGCACAAGAAATGAACGCCACGTTTTTCATATAATAGAAAGAGAAAGAAAGTAGTGTGTGTGTGTGAAAGAGGAGTACGAGAAAGAGAAAGAGAAAGAGAGAGAGAGAGAGAGAGTCAACGAATTCTTCAATATTTGTGCAAATAATTGTTGTTCTTTTTATTTGTAATATTATTTTTACAACAACTTTATCGTGTGTGTCGCTGCCTGCTGCATAAGCAAACAGGGTGAGTCAAGTAAAAACTATAATTACAAACATGGCGTATACGTTATATTAAATAACCTCATTATTAAGCATACGCACTGTGGTAGTTCATAAAAACATGAATTAACTCACAATCATATTTATATGCCGTAAATATTTCAGATGCAAAGTATTCACAACTTATTCATATGGAATTAATTCGCACAATGTTTAACCTGAATATCACTTATTAATTTTTTTTTATGGGAAGAAAAACACTTTCGCAACTGAGATTCGTCCTGCAGCGGTTTTTAATGGTTTTTAATTGATGCATGATTGATTGATGAAGCCATAAGCCTGAGCCTTATTTATATAAACATTTCCATTTCTATAAACATTTTAATCATTTCTATAGAGTGATTATGTTATTTAGCAGACTCGCTGTCGTTGTCAGCGCCATTTTCAAATGCAACAATTGGCAATTTATTGTTTGTGGTTTTTTGGTTTTTGCTTTTTGCTTTTTTGTTGCTGCTGTTTGTCCTTATCAAACTTAATCTTAATACAAACGACAAAAAAATGACTTGAGCAATAAGAAATGCAATTTATATATATGCATTATCGGGGCTGGCACAGAAACCTCTTCCAACCAAAATCCAATTCATTTTGGTGTTTAAAACCCAACAAAAAACATCAAAATCAATAAAAATCTTAAAAATATAATCATTTGAATATGTTAAATATTTAATTTTTGTGCTTAGTTTAAAAATTAAAGATTCATATTTTTTTAAATATGAAATATTCAAAATCATTTATAAGTTTGTGACTAGAAACTGAGCGTTTCTTTTTGGAGACCGTCCCCAAAAACTCTAGAAAATTGAAATAGAAATAGAAATGCATATGCGTATATATTGAAATGCCAGCACCAGGCCGACTTCGACCTCGTCATCGTCCGATAAGCCCTGTTCTGCTAGGCGTTGGGGTGTATGGGGTGCAAGTGGGGTTGGGGTAGGTGGAATAGCGCTTTGTATGCGTGTATTTTGCCGATAAGAACAAATGCCAAACGAGCAGGCATCAATGGGAAGGAGTGAAAGAGAGAGAGGAACACACACAGAGAGAGCGATAGAGAGAGAGAGAGTGAACGATCTTTTAAGGCAAACCAGGTGCGACAAAAATTGCTTTCGCCTAACAATTTTCAACGTTGATTGTAATTATTGTTATTGTTGTTGCTGTTGTTGTTGCTGTTGTTGTTGTTGTTGTTGTTGCACTGCTTTGCTTAATGCAGCGCAACGAATTGCGGCGAAACTTTTTCATCAACCCACACAAAATGGCACAGCCGAAAAGCAGCAACACACAACTACAAAACACACACACACACACACCTAACCGCAAACGTGGCAAATAACACGAAAAAAGGGAAGATGGGAGGGGGGAGCGGGGAGGGGGGGTTGAGCAAAAGAGGAGCAGAGGAGCGCTGAGCTGATTTTCCCACGAGTACCGCAACGCTTTTCATCAACGTCAGCGCTGACAGACAGCCAACGACAACAGATGCGAATGCGAATGCGAATGAGACAAAACAGACAAAAAATTCATAGAAACAAAAAAAAAAAACAAAAAAAAAAAACAAAAAAAAAAGCGAAAAAACAACAAACAACAATTTGAGACAGAGACACTGCTCAGGTGTGAATCGCATTTGCTTGTCGCCCAGTTCCCTCAGCCACGCCCATCGCACAAAAAGAAAGAGAAGAACAACACTCATAAATTTGATTCAATTACAATTGCCTACAGGAGGCATGACAAAGAGAAAGGCATGAAAAGTCATGTTAGGCGGCAAGGGCAAAGGTAGTAGAATTAAAAAGATTCATGCGAAACTTTGATGTCATCATAAATTTCGTATTATTCGAACTATGCTTTTTCAATTTTGTTTAGTTTCATCTTTAAGTTTGCCAAGCAAAACTGAATACTTTTATTTTGCCATTATTTGTATATATACCTTTATTAGTATATGTATATGTACATGTATATAGACATAGCATATATACACTGGCAAAAAATCACTTTAAATTTAAAATCGGACTGCAAAATACCAACATATTTTGCTATCCTATATGTCCTATAATTAGAGCGGTTTTTTCATTTCTTTCTATTTAAAAAAAATATATATTTTTTCTTATAATATAAAAAATATTTCTGAGAAGTAGAATTGCAAACCGTTGTTTTTACAACAAAAAAACACCCTGGAAATGATTTTTTCAACATTTTAGTAAAATTTATTTAAAAATCCAGGACAAAAATCCTGTTTCTTAGAAAGATACAATCGTCCTTTTTGGACATACCCTTGGCAACGAAAATATGACGATATTTTAAAATTCATTCCGATCTTTTGCTGAGTGTATTGCTAAACAAAAGTATGACGATATTTTAAAATGCATTGCGATCTTTTGCTGAGTGTATTACTAAAGCGCATCTGTGGCTTTGGCTTGCATTAATTATTATTGTAAATGTAAGCTGTTGTTGTAACCTCTCTCTTTTAAATGTTGTTGTTGTTGCTGTTGTTGCTGCTGTTGCTGTTGTTGCTGTTGCATCGTCGTGCCGGCGTCGTCATTGCAAATATGGGTGTGGGAAAAGTGGGCGGAGTAAAAAGTGCGCTTTCGTCGTTGGCGGTGGCGTCAACTCCTCGTGTCTGTGTGTTTAGTTGTAATTGCATTTGTACAACAGCAACAGCAACAACAGCAACAACACAAACAACAACAACAGCAACAACAACAACTGCTGCAACTACTACAACAATTTGCTATTTGCTGTTTTTGTCGTTTGCATGCGACACGCGCTTAAATTGAATTGGATCATATCTGTTTTTTCGTTTGTCGTTTTTTGTTTCTCTCTTTTTTCCCCAAGTGCATTGGTAGACAAGCATACGCATTGTTGTTGTTGTTGTTGTTGTTGTTGTTGTTGCTGGCAACTGCATAAAGTAAATTGTGGCCACGCCCTGGTCGCTGCCTTTCTCTCTCTCTGGCAACAACGTCCAAAAAATTGCCAACTGGCCATTTGAAAGTTGTCGTTTTTAATGGAATTTGGCGTTGTTTGTTTTTGTGTTTTTCTTGCTTTTGTTTTTTTTTTTATTAAAAAAATGTAGCACTATTTTATATTTGATATACTCTATTCAATCATAAACTGAAAATCAAGTTATTTAGAGTGCATTTTTTGGCGATAAATAAATAAAATTTAAATTGACGATTTAACAATTTAATGCTGATTTCGAGAAATTTAACATTTCATTAGTAAAACAAAACGAAACAAAACAAAACAAACAACTATAATTACAGGGTATATATTCGTTGGCCGATCTTTGTTTATTTGTCTGCGGCCCTGAAATGTCTATTATTTGATTAAGGCAACAATTGAGTTGCTTGGCAAGGTAATTGGCAGTCGCTGCAAAGTTGCCAGTTGTGCGAGTTGCAGCCTGTAAGTTGTAAGATGGCTGCAGCTGCTTCTCATTTGAACTTGCCACACATTTGATTTGATGAATGAGTTTAATCAATTTTCATAGCAGCAGCAGCAGCAGCAGAAGCAGCATCAGCAGCCTGGCGTTGGCATTGTTGTAAGCCTGATTGCTGCAGTTGCAGTTGCAGTTGCACGTCTTGTGGCAGTTGCACTCGCAGTCGCACTTGACTCTGAGCCCGCTCTGAATTGCGCTTAATTGCAGTTCGCACTTATGCAATATCGTTGCCCAACCAATTCAATGCAATTCATTCTCTCAGCCAGCTCCTTCAATCTATTCTCAGCATTCGCACAATGAACGGCGGCATTCGCTTTGTTCTTTTCTGATCGATTGTTGTGTGTGTGTGTGTGTGTGTGTGTGTGTGTGTATGTGTGTGTACGCTCTCTATTCAACACTTTTATCTATATCTTAATCTGTATCTTTATCTAATTGCCACTCTTTCGTTTCATTCCATTTGCAGGTAAGTGCAGCCAAAAGAAGCCCCAACCCTCCACCAACCTCTCCCCACGCCTTCTTCAACCATCCTGGATATGATATTAGGTGAGCCAATGAACCTAATCGGAGACCAATGACTAATAGATATATATATATATATAGCATTATATTTGCCTCTGTATGGATCTCAGCCCTTTGTCATACTTTAGTTTAAACTCTCTTTCGAATTACTTTATCAGAACTGATTTGCTTTAAATCCTTTTAAGACTTTCAACGCCTTTCATTTGATCGACAACTTTGGCCGTTTGCCGTATATCGATACAAATCGATTTCCGATAAAAGTCAACATTTTAAAGACATATCTCGAGATCGTAGGTAGCTTGACGTAATATTGATCATCTGTAAATTGTATTTTGTGATTCACTAACTAAGAGTTGTGAATAGGTATTATTATATGTCTGGATTTAGGTTATCTCCAAGTCGAGCTCCTTCGACTAGAGCATTCTTATTTGACTGTTTCTTTTTGGCTGAATTTACAAAATTCTCAACTTTTATTTTATTGCTGCTACTATTTATGCATATATTGACAACACTGGCAACGCAATAATCTTTGAAACTGCAGCTGAAGTTATATATAACAATGCTGGTTGACAGTTGACTTCAACTTGAGGCAGTCAGGAAGACTGCAGGAGTGAGGAGCGAGGAGTGAGGACTGTCAAGGGGAGTCGCACCGTTATACTATGTAGCACCCCAACTGCGATATCTGTCTGATGTTTGCTGTATGTTAACTGTTCTTTCTTCTACTTCTTTTATTTTATTATTATCTTTTTTTTTTTTTTTGTGTTTTTTTTGTGTGTGACCCGAATTCGCGATGAGCAGGGGAAGATTTCTATCAGCTAAATGAGAGTGTTGGCTGGCAACCCTTTTACACGCGTCTAAAAACGTATTTGGTGTGCCATTCGTTGAGTGCCGGTGAAAGTTGTGGCACGTGCGGCAACAGCAACAGCAGCAGCAGCAGCAGCAGCTGTTGATGTGGCAGGAACAGATCCTGTCACCGTCTTCCTTGCTAATTGTCATTGTGAAATGTGCTAGAATGTGCCGTTAGGTGCTTCCGCTATACAAACATATATATTTATATATATAGGTAGACCTGTACATATGCATATGTATTTTGGACTGTAGGGGTAAAACTTTCACTTGCTGGATGTTGTTGTTGTTGTCGTTGTTGTTCTTGCAACATGCAGCTGCCCAGTTGGCTGCCTGTCGCATTCCGTTAGCCATAAAAGCTGGCATCAATCATAGCTGCTAGTTGAGTGGAGCGTGGCAAGTCGGGCAGCCTGGCAACCTGGCAGCGTGGCAGCCTGGCAGCCTGGCTTATATGTAGCTGCCACAAAATGGGGCGTTATCGCTCTTAATGACACATCATTTGTTGCCAGCGTTCTGCGCCGCACTCTGTGGCAACTTATTAGATTTGCCACATGCCGAACGATTCATCTTTTAATTACCGCGCTGAAAGCGCACATTTTTCAATAGCGCATCGATTCCAACAGCGCCGCTTGCATAGCTGCATAGCCACCCTCTCTCTCTCTCCCTCTCTCTCTCTCTCACTCACTCTGTCTCTCATCATGTCGCCATCTCTCTTGTGCAGTATCTGCATCTCGCTCGCACTGACTACCCACGCATGCCAGAGCAATTTCGCAGTGCGCTTTGCACTAAAATAAATCTGCAGCGATTTGTTTGTTTGCACAAGTCGCCGCCAGTCGCCCAATTGCCGAGTCGCCTCTGTGGCTCAGTGCCTCACCCCACCCCCCATTATTGCGTCTATGCGTGGCACCCGTTAAGCGCTCGGGGGCCCGCACTTAATATTACAGGCTGCTTAGTAGCTTGTACATAGTACATTTGTATACCCTGTAACCAGCTCAAAGATGCACATCGGCCAAGAAAGGGTGACATAAAGTCGGCCAGACGAAGACATCTATTTATAAATAATAGTTCTGATTAGCATAATCAGACTATATATTTAGACATGCATTCATAAATCTAGCTATTATTTACTCATCTCTCGCCAAGTTTCTATCATAAAAGAGAACTATCACAAAATGACTACAAAATTTATTATTTAATAAAAAATTAATTAAGCATAATATTTATATATATATATATATTAATTTATGCATTTTCATTCAACGATTTCAGTTTCACTTTGCGTTTCTAACAAGAGTTTAAATCAAAAATTTTAAATTGTTCGAAGAAGAAGAAATTTGGACTTATCGTTATGGGTCTATTTTTGGGTGTGCATATATTAAAGATTGCTTATAATACATATGTAGAGAACGTATCTAGGTTATGAATATATATATATATACAATCATGATCTCTGTCTAGAGGGTATTTTGCTAGACGAACAGTTTGCAATAAGAAGCACTTCTGCTTGTTTTTTGGTGCATATTCCTCGTCTGCCACTCTTTCTCTCTGTCTATCAAACGGTGTCTCGTGCGTTCTCTGTCTCTATATCTCCAACTCTCTCCCTCTCTCTCTCTGTCTCTCTCTCGCTCTGGTGTTATTTATCATAAAAAATTGGTCAGATTTGTTTTGCGACGGCAAAGACATGACGCTCATTTGTTAGCAAACGAACTGGCAACGGGGCAAAAACTGCATCACAAATCCACGGTGGGGTGAAGAGTGGAGAGTGGAGGGTAGGCGGGTATGCGGGTAGAGGGAGCCTAACTGCAGCTCTGGCACCGGCTCCACCATCTGTTGTCTACCGTCTTGCACCGCAGCCTGCGCGTCGCCAACTTTCACTCTATGCGCTGCAGTTGCTCCTCGCATACCCTGCAAAAATATGAAATTATTATTAATAAATTTACCAGCTGATCATTTTGATGTGTATTTTCTTATACATATTAATATATATGTAGGTAAATATATATGCATGCATTGATGGACTTGTACAGTTTTTAGTTAGCTAAGAGAACATAAAAAATGCGACTATTTTAAAGTTATTTTATCTTAGAGTTTGACAATAATTGATGAAACACTTGATTATTGTAGATATTTGTGAACAATATTAGACCTGCATGTATGTTGGGTTACTAGGGTATCGGCTAGTCGTGACCAGGGCAGCCACTATTATTTGTTTGATGTACAACAATTTTGTGCAAAACTTGCTCTACACTTGCGTCGTGTGTTCTTATTTTTATTAATGCAGCCGCCGACTGTTGCCAAAGTTCAACGCAAATATAATCTGTCAAATAATTTATCAGTGTTTGCTGACGATGAGCTAAGAGCAGCAGCAGCAGCAGCAGCAACAACAGCAACAACAGCAACAACAGCAACAACAGCAGCAACATTGAGACCTCGCTGTCTGTGCCTGTTGCCTTGTGCAAAGTTCACTTCGAGTGCTTGACAACAACAATTCGCATCGATAAAGAAATGCTTTCTTTCAGTTGCTGCTGCTTTTTCGTCTTAGTTCTTTTGTTTGATTATTTTTGGAAGCGAGACCTAATGATGCGCCTAAAGGAGCTGACTACTCTCACGAACACCTGAGCATTCTTTCAAGTATTTTTTTTTTATATTATTTTCATTGAACTTGTTCCTGCAACTTTCAGTTTACATATGCCGCAGTTAAGACTTTTATTGTCGCTACTATTTAAACGCCATTCATTTGCTCAGACACTAAACAGCGTATTTTTGAGTGGACTTTCATTATTAATTCTGTTAAGCTCGCCAAATAAATGTCAAGATTTATTAGACAGAAATAGACAGAAATTAAAGTTGAAACTTGGCCTCATTTTGAATAGTTGAATTTTGGTTAATTAAATTGAATTAAAAGTGTTCAACAGAATTGAAAGCGATGATGCATTTATTTTTGAATCCGTTTCTGGTTCCGATTCAGATTCCAGCTACAATTCCGTTACCAGACCAATTGTCGATGATGAAACTGGCGCTTTTCTCATCGCTGGTTGGCTTCGGTTTGCTTTCTTCTCAATTGTTTGCTGACAATTCGCGTTGTTGGCTCGACCGATCGACAGCCCCTCGCATCTTTTGCTGTGTGCGATTGCGATTATATATATATTATATATATATATATTTATATATATTATATATATATATGTATATATATATATATATATATGTATATATATATTTGTATTTATATATATGTGTTTGCTCTCAAACAGAAACGATTAAATTATCTCAAGGTTGCACGCGCGCTATTTTATCTGCCTCTTCCTCGGTTTGCTGCCACTGTGCGCTATTTTCTACGCTTGCCTGTTGCTTTTCCACCACCACCACCACCCCCACGCCACATGCCACACGCCACACGACCCACGCCCTCATCACTGCCGCCTTTCTTGTACCCTTGTGCATCCATTAAGACAGCTCAGCTTGACTTTGCTCACATCAACTATCATTCTCTGACTTACAACTTATCAATCATCAGACTGTTCAATTTTCTTCTTTTTTTTTCGACGAATACTTTCTTCTCTTAATGAAGAAGCATGTGTGTGTGTGTGTGTGTGTGTGTGTGTGTGTGTGTGTCTGTGTGTGTGTGTTCATAAATAAAATGACAAAGGGAGTTGCAATCAAAGGTGCAATTAAGTGAAACAGGCACAAAGCGTGCAACGTTGCCTGATTTGAACTCTGGTTAAGGCACTCAGTGGCCCAGTTGATGTTCTCTTCCTTGCCACCTTGCCTTTCCCTTTCCTTTCATCGTTTGCATCTCTGTTTTGTTTGCCCCGCTGCGTGCTGTGTCTGCCGCTAAAGATGAGGGGCAATATGCGGATGGCCTCTCTGTCGTTTATCTGTTTGGCATTGTTACCCACAGACCCAAAGAAGAGTGCTTGTTCTTCTTATTGTTGTTGGTCTTGGTGTTGTTGTTGTTGTTGTTTGCTGGTGTCAAAAGCTGGGCGAAGGCCAAATGCGAATGCGGAAGCTGCAGCAGCAACAACCACAAAAGGCAACTGTTGTTGTTGTTGTTGCTGCTGCTGCTGCTGCTGCTGCATTTTTATTTGCTTGTGCTTCTTCTGCTTTTGCTTCTGCTTCTGCTTCTGCTTCTGTTTGGGCTTGGGCTTGGGCATCGGCTACTACTGCTATTGTGGCTCTTGTTATTGGACACCTGTTGTCCCTGCTCGATTTATCGCTCGTGTTTTGCTGTGTTTCTGCTGCTGCCTGTTGCCTGCTGCCTGCTGTTGTTGCCGTCGAGGCGTCTGCCTCGAAATCGTGCCGTTTATGATGATGGCCACTTGCCGGTGCTCGCCTTTTATTGCTTTTCGATTGCAGCGGGTGAATTATGATCTTACAAGAGGCGGCAACCACAACAACAATAACGTTGTCGTCGTCGTCCTCGTCGTCGACGGTGTCTGTTGCCTGCCCGACGGCAACATGTTCTTGCTGCAGCGGTCACGTGCGCAACAAGTTGGAGTGCTTTGATTTTAAGCGCCAACAGGTGTCGAATATCGGCAACAGCAACGGCAACAGCAGCAGCAACAGCAACAGCAACTGTTACTCTGGCATGTCAACAGCAACAGCGACAGCTACAATAATATCATTAAGCACAACAGCAATATTCTTATCTACAATTAATAACAACAACATTCTCTCGCAATAACTCAAAACTCAAAAATCATTAACAACGAAAGCAGCAGCAACAGCAACAGCATATAGACGTATGTATGTCGAGTGTTGCTGTCCAGTGCAGTAGCAACACTTGCAATGGAATCAAAAACAACAACAGCAACAGCACCAACACCAGCAACATACAGCACATATTGCTGGTGGTAACAAGAGCAACATCAACAATGACACAACCAACAACACTAGATACCTAAGCCGGGCAATAGGCGAGTGTTGATGCTGTTGTTTAGCTGACACCTACGCAACTAGCAGCAGCAATCGCACCTGGTCGCTTTCTCACCTGGTTTGCTGCTAACGATGCGCGCGTGTCAGCAACATGTTGCTGTTGCTGCTGCTGCTGCGTATTTCGTATCATTAGTCAAAGGAACGCGACAAAAAAAAGAAAAGAGAAGCAAAGCAAACTGGCAATCAGCAGCAGCAAAAGCTGCCCAAATCAATTGCTGCCATCCGTTTGCTTTTGCTGCCGCTGCTGCTGCCGTTACTGCTGTTGATTGTGTCAACGCAACAAAAGCAGCAGCAGCAGCAGCAACAGCAGCAACAGCAGCAGCAGCAGTTGCAGTTGCAGTTGCTGTTACTGTAGCGACAATAGTTAGAGTCTTGGCATGATTTATGGCCAAGCATTTCTCGCATCTCACCCACACACAGATGGGTGCACACCACAGCAACACACGCTAATTGTGTGTGAAAGCAGCAGCAGCAGCGGCAGCAGCAGCAACAACAGCAGCAACAACAACAACAACAACAACAACTTGCTGCATTGCTCATACGCCCACGTGTACAACAACAACGATCGCATTACCATTCGCTGGCATATTTAGCATTCGCATGGACGCAATCATAACCATAAAAAGTTTTTAGCCATTTTTTCTTAGCCTTTTTTGTGGCGGCTCTTGTTTTGAATAAGCGAAAAGCAAAAGAGAAAAAAAAAAAAAAGAAGAAAAATATAAAAAGAAAAATAGGCGAGCGACGCTTTTGGTCAGCTGCTGCTTGCTGCATGCCCCCGCCGTCCCATAAAAGGCGCTTGTAAGTGCTACTGTTTATCCAATGCGGCTAACGGTACAAAATGCGCCGCATAATTTACGCAAAAAAAAAAAACGAAAAAAAAAAATTGGCAAACAGCTGCCGAAAATAAGCGGTAAAAAGCGCTTGAGAGTTTTTTCACACAAACAAACACACACTCGCACGCACACACACACACACACACACACACTCACTCGCATACATTCACATATAAGCAGGCAGAAAAAGTTTGCGGCGCGCTTTTCACTTTTCACAAATGGCCATGCAAATTACAAGACACATTAGCCGAGTCAACAATCCTACGCCTAACCCAAAAATGGGAGCAACTACAAACAGCAACAGCAGCAGCAGCCGCAGCAGCAGCAGTAGCAGTAGCAATAGCAACATGCTGCATGCCACATGCCACATGCCGCATGCCGCTTGCATTTTACCTAGTCAGACGAGAGAGCAGTTTACAGTTTACAAAACGGAAATACGCCAAAAATATGTTTACAGCAGCTGCTAAGCAGCCATTGGAATTGTTTGCCGCTAGGGGGCGCTGCATGCAATTGCCAGCAATTGTTGCTGTTGCTGCTGCTGCTGCTGCTGCTGAACAGAGTTGCCAACACAACGACGGCAATCGCTCAAGTTCTCAGCAAATAAATGAGATCGTTTTTCATATTCTCATTTTTTCAGAATTGAAAATAATGTTTCTAAACAAATTTGTACAGTTCAAAATGTCGACTGTTTTTTGTCTATTTTATTTGGTTCCATCACTCAGAATAATTAAACTAAATTTGAACAGGTTAGATATGTCATCTTTTTTTCCAATCCACTAATGAGCTGAAATATATGTCTAACAAAATCGTTGAAATTCTCAATTCTGAGTCTTTTTTCCCCCTCAAGTCTTGAATAGCTAAGTATTCACATGGATTTTTGGGAAAGGGGAAAAAAGCAAATAGCAAATTGTATTTTGTTTTATGAAATTTGCTTTGACAATATATAAATCACTCAATATATAACAATAAAACGGCTCATTTGGCATAAGTTGCAACAAATAATGGAGTTGTGCAACACTGTGTCAAACTGCCAAACAATGAGCTCAAATAAAAATACTTGATTTACAGCTGCGTCAACAAAGATTTAGTTAATTGACTTAAATTTAAATTAAAATTAATTTTCCCATCGATGTTCTTGTCAAAAGTCAAATGTATATCTCTGCGTTGGCAACTCTGGCTTTTTAGGTTTTTGGTAAGCCTGGTAAGTCTGGTAAGCTAGTTGGTGGACTTTGTCGTGGCCCGTTTGGAATGTTTAGTTAACCGTAAATACCAAAAAGTCGCACTGCGCCCGCGCCATTTTGGCATTGATTGCTGAGACCAACTCAAACACACACACACAAACACACACACACACACACACACACACACACATGGACATGTGAATACACTCACTGGAGCGTGAATAACATTTGGTAATCATGGCACAAACACGAAAATGCATTAACCAAAATTGTGATCATAAATTTTCAATCGACACGCGGCGGGTGCTGTTGTTGTTGTTGTTGTTTCTGTTGCAGCAGCTTTAACTAACTGAGCCTCTCTCAGTGTGTGTGTGTGTGTGTGTGTGTGTGTGTGTGTGTGAGTGACTTGGCCAAGCGCATGAATGACTGGACTAAAACTGAACTGGACTACGCTGCATTTGGCCAGCAGCGTGTTGCACATGTGTGTTGCTGTTGCTGTTGCTGTTGCAGCTGCGCGCATTCTTGGTCAGAGAAAGTTTTTGTTGTTGTTGCGGTTGTTGCTGTTGCACAAGTGGCAGCCAGCTATGCAGCTTCCACACAGCAGTTGGGTCAGTTAAATGCCAAAGGCTGCCTGTTGTTGTTGCTGCTGCTGTTGCTGTTGCTGCTGCTGTTGCTGCTCGCTTGCCATTTCATAGGCCTTGCAAATGCGACTAGCTACACAATGCTTGCTGCGTGGGTGCAACAACAACAACAACAACAACAGCAGAGATGCCTTTTGGTCTGAGCATGTGCGACACTTGACCGCAATCCTCCGCCATCGCCAGCCTGGCTGTGCTAATCATGCACTTGTTTATAAGCCCCAAATCATAACGGACACAAGATCAACATGTATGCATTTCGATATTGTAACAACCACAAAATATACAACTCAATAAATATGCGTATATCTTTGAGTATTTTTGTGGCAAGTCTAAGAATACGAAAACAGAATAAATATCCTGAATTAATGCAGCAACGATTTGGTATTGTTGGTTTCTTAATTCTTCTGTCTTTTAGTTGAAAGTAGTTTTGGATTATAATATGAAATACATTTGACTTTTAATCTTCAATTAGACAAATACGTATTATATTTTGTTCAATTGGGGCCATTAAGCAACGACGAGTCCTTTGCTCAGAGAGTACTCATTGTAGTTGCCGATGGTGGTGGCATGTTGGTCTCCTGTGTCCAATGTCCTTTTCTGCTCGCTTGTCTGCCACACGCAAGCACAGCTTAATCGAATCAATTGACAAGTGACTGTTGCAGTTGCCACAATTTTTGGGCCAACAATAAATGCTGGTCTCTTTGTCGCTGTTACTGCCGCTGGCACATGACTCATGCTTTGTCTTGTTGGCTTCCCTTTTATTCAATTCCCTTTTTTTTTACGGATTTTTTTTTGTATATTTTTTTTTGGAGGCGACTTAAAGCGCGCGCTTGTGGCACATTGTGAGAAGCAGCCGGTCGAAGGTTTTACCACTTTGGCCCAATGTTGCTGTTGTTCCTGTAGTTGTTGTGTTGTTGTTGTTGTTGTTGTTGTTGTTATGTGTTTGTACAACGCCTTTGCTGTGGCTTCTGTTGCTGCCTGTTGCTGCCTGTTGCTTCTGATGCTGCTCTTGTTGCCATAGTTGTTTCAATATCATCGCATTCCTTTTAGCCTGGCCAATTGACTGCCCACACATACACACACACACACACACACACACATACACACACACATGCGATACGAATTTATTGAGCTGAGGCTTTTTGGCCTGTGCCTCTGTCTGGACCCTGGACCTGGACCCGGACCCGGACTCGGATCTGTTTGCCAGCGAGATATCTTTGTGGCCTTTGCGTTTCGGGTGCTGCTTGTTTTTGATGCTGCTGCTGCTGTTGTTGCTGTCTGTTGTTTATTTTTATTGTTGGCGAGGTGTTGTTGCTGCTGCTGCTGCTGCTGCTTCTCAAAATCAATTGAGTTTAACTGCTTTTAATTTACTTGGAATTTGTACAGCTTTAATGGATTTATGTCGGCTTATATTGCTGCTGCTGCTGACTGCTGTTGCTATTTGCTGGCAACAGGTTGCTGCTGCTGCTGCTCCTGCTGATACTGCTGCTGCTGCTGCTGCTACTCCTGCTGCTACTGCTGCTGCTACTGCTGGTGCTGCTGCTGCTGCTGCTACTGCTGCTACTGCTGCTGCTGCTACTGCTGCTGCTGCTGCTGCTGCTGCTGCTGCTGCTGCTACTGCTACTGCTACTGCTGCCTCTGTTGCTGGTGACAAGCTGCCATACATTAAAATTTATCATGTGCTAAAAACTTATCAATTAAAAAAATGCATAAAATTTCTTACGCTTGGGTTGCTGGTTCAATAGATTTACGCAGCGCCCCCAGCAACATCAATCAAAATGTAGCAGCAGCAACAGGAGCAGCAACAGCAACAGCAACAGGAGCAGCATCAAAATGTAGCCGCTTGCAATTTGATGTCGCGACTGCAATTTAGACATGCCATGCCATGTTATTAACTAATTACAGGCGACTAATCTAAAACGCCGCGCCAAAACAGGTGCCCATGCATCATGCCCAGCAACAACAACAGAGGCAACAACAGCAGCTGCCTAATGAAAAGTGACATCTTGGCCACGGCCAGGCCTAAACTGTCAACGTCTGAGCCGTGCCCAGGACCAAACTCGTTTGCATGTCTTGTCATTCGTCATTCGTTGTTGCTGCTGCTGTTGCTGCTGCTGTTGCTGTTGCTGTTGTTGCTGTTGCTTGTTGTTGTTGTTGCTGCTCAGGTGCAACGCCAGCAGCTAGAAGATGTCGCGTTTGTTGGCCACCCGCTAGCCAACACATGTCACATGTCATGTTTGCTGCACGCACTTGTTGCTCTACTTGTTGTTGTTGTTGTTGCTGTTGCTCTGGTTGCTGTTGCTCTGGTTGCTGTTGCTGTGGTTGCTATTGCCGGAAGCTAGCTGTGTGTTAATTACAAAGTACGCTTTGCTTTTGCTGTTGCTGCTGTTGATGATGATTATGATGTTGCTGTTGTGTTGCGTTGACATGCGTTGCTAAACGTGCCGCCGGTTGTATTCTTGCTGCTGCTGTTGCTGCTGTTGCTGCTGCTGCACGCATTCAAATGAGGCAAGCCGCTGACCAACTTGATTTCCTGCAACATGTTGCTGCTGCTGGCATATCGAATGCGGTCCAACATGCTTTTGAGATTATGAAAATTAGATATACAAATCGCCAAACGGATGCTGCCAGCAGCAGCAGCAGCAACAGCAACAGCAGCAGCAGCAGCAACATTAGCTTTTGATACTCGCAAAAAGAAAACAAAAAATTCGTTGCTTGACTCATGGTGTTGCTGCTGGTGCTGCTGCTGCTGCTGCTGCCGCTTCTGGCTGGCGGGGCACACAACATGCAACATGTTGCTGCGGGTCAGGGTCGTGGTTGTTGCCGCTGTTGTGGCCATCGCCTGCGTAAACTACTTACCAATCAAATGGCACTCGATGCCAGCCAGCGTCGAGAGAGCTTCGCGGAAATTGCTTGAAACGGAAATGTGGTCGTCTTGTTTGCTGTTGCTGTTGTGTCAGTGGCAGTTGCAGTTGCAGTTGATGCCGCCGCTTCTGTTGCCAATTTGATGTCATTTGTTGACAACGCGTTGCGGATATTGTTTTAGTGTTTTGCATAAAAGTTTAGAAAATACACGAATTGGGTTAGAAGGAAGTTGTCACTTTGCGGTCGCCTCAACCGTCTCCCGACCATTCCATTTTCCGCCCCTCCCCTAACTTTCGCACCGTGAAACTCTCTTCTTGGCCTGCCCGTTGCCCGTTGCCCGTTGCCTGTTTAGTGGCACCATTCGAATAGTGCCCTCGGCATGGCTTAATTATAGTGCTTTGGCCAGCATTGGCAGGCGCCGCCACAGCAACAGCAACAGCAACAACCACTGCCAACAGACCACGCCCCCCAAATACAATAACATACACATACACAGTTACTTATTTGCTTTGGGGCCACTGCTGCCGCTTTGTTGATTTTTTTTTGTTGTTTTGGGCGGGCGAATTGTTGCGACTTTGCCTGTCTGCCACATAAGGCGTGGCTAAATGCAAGCCAAGCTATCTAAAAAATAAATTTATTACCAGTTCAACTGACTTGATCAATGACCAACTAAATGTTGTAAACTTCCTTCAATTGTTGCAAATTAAATTATTAAAAATAACTAAAATGTTAAGCTAAACTTGCAGAAAGTTTTTTGGTACACTTTTGTTTCATTTGTAAAGTCAATTGGGTTATAGATTTTAGTTTGTGAATATATATATATATATATGTATATTCTTTTTTTTTCTTTGTTTTCTCTTTATATTGAAATTCCACCTCCGGAAAGGTAATCATTAACTTTTTCAGATACAAAACATTCGCAGTTATTTATATACATATATATATATATAATAATAAAAGGTTACTAATACATCCATAAGCATTAGGCTTTACTTGATTAATTGCAAGGTTGCACTTAAGTTAGTTAATTTTAACCATTTCATTTGAAGGGCAGATCACGTGGATTAGGTCCTATATATGCATTTAACTCGTCTATTCGAAATTCTTTCACAATTCGAAATCGAATTCGTATAAAATGTATGTCAATATCTGCAATGAGTTTCGATTTTGATTCTACCATTCTACGACTCTCGAGTAAATATGCCAAGACCACTGTCCTGTGCAACTGCTAGTGGCAGCCACTTTTGCTGGATGTTTCTGCTGCTGTGGCTGTTGCTGTTGGGGCAAGAGCACTTTGGCTAAACCTATAATAATAATGAAAGCAATCGCAATGCATCGGATTCCACTTTGATTGCTGGTTTGCTGGTTTGCTGGTTTGCTGGTTTGCTGGTTTGCTTATTTCTTTTTCTTTATTCGATTTTGGGCCCCAGAGCGTTTTCTTTGCATGTGCAACATTTGTCAATCGCTTGGCAATATGTCATTAAACAGTTGCTGCTGTTTGTGTTGATGCTGGTGTTGGTGTTGCTGCTCTTGTTGCTGTTACCGCACTTGCAATCATTATAATTTATGGCAACTCATTTGCTATTTTTTACACCCGCTAACGGTCTGTGTGAGAGAGAGAGAGTAAGAGAGGGGAAGGGAGGTTGAGAGACGGCGAGAGACTTGCAGCCATTTGTGATGCTTAATTATAGGCGGCATTCAACAGCAGCAGCATCAGCAGCAGCAGCAACAACAGCAGCAAAGTAGCAACAACTTGCACCGCGAAAGATGATATTGACGATGGGTGCAATTTAATAGGCACTTGGCTGCCAGATCATTAAAGTAAAAATTGATTTTCTAACCTGCAACGATCTTTGCATTAACAATTAGCTGCTGCCAGCAACCATTGTTGTTGCTCGTCTTGTCTGCAGCCTCTCAATATTTAGTTGCAGCTCATTCGCGCCGCTTTATTAATTAACAATGCCACACCAGGCAGCCGCATTTAAGGCATTAATTGCCTCAACCGGTTAACAAACGCTGCACAAACCGAGCATCACCCGGCAAAGGCTGGACGGCTAATCAATCTAGCAAATTGTCGCCCAGTCGCTATCGCATCGCAATATTCAAACACCAAACTGATCTACATTCACTGCACCCCCCTCGCTCTCTCTCTCTCTCTCTCTCTCTCTCTCTCTCTCTCTCTCTCTCTTTCTCTATCTGTTGCTGTCTCTGTTTGTCTCTGTCTTTTCTCTAATTATGACAACTAGGCAGCCGCTGTGCGTGCTCACGTGTTTTTCTAATTAGCCGGCCCCAAGATGACAATAAGCGATAAAGCCGTCGCCAGCATTCGACGACCAAATTGACAATCATCGCAGAGCGTTGAGAGATAGGGGAGAGAGAGAGAGAGAAATAGGGAAAGAGAGAAAGAGAGACAGGCAGCCTCAATCGAAACGATCGCAGCGTGTTGCCAACTTGTTGCAAAAGTCTTTATGCTAAAAGTGCTAAAGACCAAACAATTTTTACCAGGCAATTCGTAGACGTCTTCTTCAGTTTAAGTGTGCCACCTCAAAGTTAAATTGCAAATTTACTCATCTTAACTAAACTCTTTGACTGAATATTAATTCTTCAGATTTTGTCTCTAGCATGTCTCTAAGGCATGGTTCATCTGAGCTTTTGGCTTTTAATTAAATGTTAAATCAAGTTGAGAAAGATTTTGTGACTGAAAATTGCGCTGGCCAAGTTGGCAGCACTGTCAACCGTCAAGCATCAACGTCAACGGCAGCACCGACAACGTCTTCTGTTTGCATCAATGGCACACCCACTGCCCGTTTGCCAGGTTGGCAGCCTCCGCTGCTGCTTGCAGCCTGCTTGCAACGCCCACTGAGCGTTTGGCTGAGCTTTAATGCGTTTTCATTTAACACAGGCCCAGTTGGCCAGGCTTGTTAGCTGCTCGCCATGTGTGTGTGTGTCTGTGTGTCTGTGTGTGCGCTTGTATGTACGTGAACACCTCCCACTTGGCAATCTAATATAGAGCCCCCCTCACCTACCCACTCCACCCCTCTCCCACCCCCTGCCACTATCAAGTGCTTCGACGGCGCGTGTTGGCGTCTTTTTTCTTCTTCTTCTTTTTGTTTGCTGCATTTTTTTAGCTGTTTTTTTAGCCATTTTTCGCACATTTTGCTGACGTTTTGGCGCTTTTCACTTCCGCATGCCTAAGACAAGTCTATATATATATATTTATATATATATTTATATGTATGTATATAGTGTATATATAATATATATATATGATTTTCTTGTTCTTTTGCTGTTGGCGTTTTCTATCAATATTAGCTGGTTGGGCTGTGCAACGCTCCACATTAATAACGCATCCACCCTCTAATTGCATTGTGGCTGGCCACCTTAATCGAATTCCAATTGCTGCCACATGCCGCATAACGTTGCCCCAACGATGCGCAATTTCGATTACGCGCTGCTATTTTCGGGGCGACCTGATAAGGCAATATCCCCCGTCCCCCGTCCCCCGTCTGCCGCCTCCCAAACACCCCCACCCCGCCCTCTCTGTCCTTATTCCATACGCTGCGCTTGGAGGCCTTTAGCTGTTGGGGGCTTTTCTTTAGTTTTCTTAGTTTTTAGAAAGTGGCAACGTTTCTTAAGCTGCTTCCGCATTTGGCGTCCGAGGCCGTTGTTAAGTTATGTGCTCAGATTAGCGGGTGTGTGTTAACTGTGTGTGAGTGTGTGTGTGTGTGTGAGTGTGTTTGCTGGTCAACTCTATCGCCGGGCTGGTCTAATGAAAACCATAACTTTAACTTGGCATTTTGGGCCGGGCTCTCGAATAGTGGCAAAAAGAGGCGACGCCTTTTATTTTGTGTATTTTTTCGATTCTTTTTTATATTTTTGGGGTCAATTCAGTGCGTTGAGGCTGCTGCATGGATGCATTCGATGCCACATAATGATAATCTTCTTGATTATGATTGGGATCCGGTCCACAGTTGCAATTGCGAAGAAAAACTAATCTGAAATGTCTGTTGGCTGTAAACTAAAAATGATTGCATCGATTGATGAGATCGAAAACCCTTTTTGGATAATGTTGACATGCAATTCAGGCTTATATATATATATGAATATATATATTTTTTTTTTCTGTATGTTGCGTATATGAATAAATGCCCATTAAACTTGCATAAATCAATTATTAATTATTTTTTATTTATCTCTTTTTTTTTCATCTTCTACTCTTCAGGTGAGTTTTAAACGCTTTTTTTTTTTTCTTTCGATTATTCGACTACTTATATGCAAGCAAACTGTAAAGCGGGCAGAAAATGCCTTAAATAGTAATTCAGGCTGACCAAAACAGCTGACAACAACAATATTAGCATAAATATGAGCAACAACAGCAACAGCAGCAGCAATAGCAGCAAAGGTATAACCAAAGCCAAATTAAAACAATTTGTAAAAAGTTCACACAGTTAAAAAGATACAGATACATAGATAAATGCTGGCAGATAAATAGCATATGTGTGTATACATATGTATGTTATGTATGTATGCGTCTGCAGTTGCCTGATTTTGGTTAAAGCCTGTCACATTTTGTGGTTGTTGCTGTTGTTGTTTCTGCTGCTGCTGCTGCTGCTGCTGCTACTGACGACTGACCATAGAGAAATGACCACAAAATGTGCGCATAAATCAACACAATGGCCAAATGCAGCAGCAACAGCAACAGCGGCAGAAATAGCCGCCAAAGGTGTGGAGCCAGCAACGACAACAACAACAGCAACAGCAACAAGAACAACAACAGCATCACATGAAAAATGCAAATTTCACATGGAAAACGAGCCGCGGGGGATGACAATTTGTTGTTGTTGTTGTTGTTGTTTTTGTTGCTGCTGCTGCTGCTGCTAACTCAAAACAGTTGTTGCCGTGCAAGTCTGCTGTTGCTGCTGCTACTGCGAAATGAATTAATAAACTTGCAACGGCGGCTGCTTTTGTAAAAATGCCGCCAATGATTGTTGCTGTTGTTGCTGCTGCTGCTGCTGTTGCTGTTGCTGTTGCCTTACTGCAACAATACGCAATGAAAACCAAACAAACGAAATTGAAATCTGACACCAAAAGAATTGACACACACGATTTCGGAGCGGAGACTCTCGAAAAATGCAAATTCAACGATCGTTCGCCCAAATCAATGAAAATTGACCAACTACTCTACCCTCCCCACCCCCCTCCTCATACAGGCCCCGCCAAACCCCTGCGGAAACCCTCACGCTAACCTGACTCAAATTGCTTTTAAATTGTTCAAAAACAAAAAGCGAGAAACAAATATAGGGAGTGTTTGACTATTAAACACCGTGTAATTTGCATTTGGTATATAAAATCGATATTTATCGATAGACTTTAATTGATGTAAGGGAATCTTCCTCTCATCGCTCTGAGATCACACAGATAAAGAGATGGACATCAGCTAAGCTGTTGCTGCTGATGTGTCTTTACACGGTATTTACAGGGTATTTACAAATAGAGAAACAAGCTATGCAAAATGATATTAGCGCTAGTTTTTGTCCCTGCAGCAGCAAGAGCAGCAGCAGCAGCAGCAGCAGTAATTGCAACTCCAGCAACATTGGCCACCAATTGAATTGTCCAGCGTCCGTTTGGTCGACCGCTGGTGGTGCTGTGTTGCTGTGTTGCTGTGGTGCTGTGGTGCTGCTGGTGCGCTGTTATTTTATTGATTTGCTTGCTTGAAAATTGATCTTAATTTTCATGGAGCTGCGATTCGACAACTTCGGCTATGATGTTGGCTATGACTTCAGCTTGCAGTTCATTTGCATATCTCGACTTTGAGTTCCATTCGAAATGATTATGAATAACTGTTAATTGTGTTTAGGCTATTACGTTGCATAAAACAATTTTTGGCCGCTAGCAAAACCGCCCCTTTAAAAAGACCCCAAAGACCTTTTCAGCAATTTGCCAACGATTTCAATTGCTGAAGGAACGAGGGGGTCTTGAACATAATACTATCCTATCATATTCACTATTCAAAGTCTGTTAGCATTTATTCAAATGAGTTAACTATTGAATACCTATTATCAAAATATATCATTGGAACATGCCCAAATTGAACAATTTGCTGATATATCTCAAAATTCTACACGATTATTTATTTATTATAAATCATCTCGAATGGAAATTGATATTAAAATGTGCACAACTTAATTACGTTTATCCTTACTAATATCATGTGAAATAATGTAATTAGTTGGAACATTAGTTCGTGTTCCCAAATTAAAATATATAATATAATAAGTAAGTAATAACCACAAATTAGATATGGGTTAGTTACATCGTTCAAGACATGTTATCGATCTCTTTCTCTTTTGCTGGCTTTTCATATTTATAGCCATCAGTTTGGCAGGTTAAGCACACAGTTCACGGCTGCCTTTAACTTCGTCTGCAATTCGGCACCCTTTCCACATCACCCTCGCCATCCTTAACGGCTGCTGCTTCCCGTCTTTATGTCCATGCTGTCGAATCGGCTTTTGAGTGAAGTCTGTCCTAATGACAACGGTAGCAGCTACTGCCAGGCAATTACTTAATTTACACTTGGCTATTTTTTGTAACCTGTTGCAATCGTTGTTGTTGTTGCTGCTGTTGCTATTGTTGTTGTTTTTATTGTTGTTGTTCGCTAACATAAAAAATTGTGGTGCCTGCACTTGGCAAAGCTATTGAACAGCAGCAGCAACAGCAGCAGCAGCAGCAGTAGCAGTAGCAAAAGGAACAAAACCATAAAAGAAAAGAAAAGAAAAACTCAGCTCAGCGGACAATAGCAGAGTGTGGCCACAATTCAAAAGTGTGCAACGGGCAACGCCTACTTCTCTACCACCACCAACAACCCGCCGCCCCCCCTCCTTTCCCCTTTAGCACCCCTCCCTGAACTGCTGCTATTTTTGCGCGTAAATCAAGCGACGCTGACGCTGAAGCTGAAGCTGACGCTGAACAGTGGCGGGCTTAGCTACTGAAGCAGAAAATTACTTTCATCATAACTTAAAGTTACTTATGACCACAGCAGCAGCAGCAGCAGTCCCCAAGTCGAGAGTCCCAGAGTCTAGGGAGTCTACAGAGTGAGAGTTGTTGGTGTTTGCTGCGGTTGCTGCTGCTACTGCTGCTACTGCTGCTAGAGCTGATTGTCTTAGGCTGTGTTGTGCACAAATTGAAAAATCATCTGGGCAGGATGTGCTGCTCCTGCAACTGTTGCAAGCCAAACATTTGCACGTCAAACAAAGTGGCAGTGAAATAACAAAATTATGTTGGCAGATTTGTGGCGACGTTGAAATTATTGCAACACAGCAACAACTGCAACAGTTGCACTTGAGCTGTGTATGTGTCTATGTGTGTCTATGTGTCTATGTGTGTGTGTGTGTGTGTGTCTATGTGTGTGTGCCCATAATTGCTATGTTGCTGTGACGTTTGTGGCATGAATGATGTGGCGTGGGCTTCCTCAGCAGCTACTGGGCACACAGTGCTGATCCACATTTTGCATAAATTACACTTCATTTGATTTGGGCAGCCGCGTCTCCAATGACAATGCCACAGTAAAGCAGCAACGCAGCAACTTGCAACTGGCAACTGGCAACTGGCAACCAGCAAACTGCAGCAGCAACTGCAATCTGCTGGCCATGGCCACAATCAAGTCAAGTGTTTATTTGTTTATGGTCCGTGCCGAGCAAAGCTCTGCTTCTTTCCTACTTCTTTTCTTTTCTTCTCATCTCGTCTCCTCTCTTTTTTTTTTTTTTGTAAGTGAGTGGATGGCATGTTGCTTGTTGCATGTTGGTGGTCCACATTGCGTTCCTTTCGTGCGTTTGTTTGCCGCAATTAGCGTGTGGGCAGCAGCAGCAACAGCAGCAGCAGCAGCAACAGCAGCAGCAGCAGCAGCAGTAGCGGGTGAGTGAAAGTTGGAGTTGAGGCTGCCGCTGTTGCCTGCATTTTGATAAGCTCCCCCACAGTCAAAGCAGGCAACCTTCCCAGCCTCCAACTCCAACCACCTCTCACATGCACATCTAACCCCCAATGCACACCTGTTGCCAGTTCGCTGTTGCCTACTGCCTGCTGCCTGCTGCCTGCTGACTGCAACCGGTTCGTGTTTGGGCTTTGAGCTCGTTAGTTAATTCAGAGAGCTGTAAATATTATAGCAGAGCGCGTTTCATTATTGTATTAACAACAGTTTTGCGAATCGAGCGCATTCAGTTGGGGGTTTTTGTTCAGCTGAGGAGTTTTTTTTTTTTTTTTTTTTCTTTATTTATCTTTAGAGCCTGACCAAACGACATTTTTTATTTCTGTAGCTTGCTCCTTCGTTGCTTGCTGGTCTATTTTTAGCCAATTGACATTAAACTATTTTTAAAAGTGTTTGTTTATTTGTTAGCCGATTTTTTCTTAGCCGGTCTGACTTTAAGCCTAGGCTTTAATAGTTTTTGAAAGGTTTTCGTTTACTTGAATGATTTATATTATAAATGATTTACATTCGGTTTTATTACTTCAAGTTGAATGCCACAAAAATCAACGTTTAATGCGCTATCAGTTTTAATAACTGTTTTATTAGCCATAAATGGATTAGCTTTGATTTAGCAATTCCTTTTTTTTTTTTGCTTGTTTATACGTAAATACGTAACACAAATATGGTAAATGGGCAAAGCAGGTTTATTAACTGACTATTGCCCACTGAATATGCTGATGCTTAAGGAATCAAATATACAAATATTAAGCCATTTATTAAGTTAGTTGCAAACGAAGACAATGTTTGACTATATTGATATCATACTACTTACCAACTGATCACTTATCACAAATGTTCCCAATTAACTGGCATTAGCCGCCTCTTGCTTTATCAGTCACACAATTTAATACTATTCTGTAAATTTCATTCAAATGAAATCTTTATTTTCGAGCTGAAATTCATATTTTATTGCTGCCTACCAATTTTAGTTATTGCTTGACAGTTTTGACCATTGTTTTATGATTTTCTTCGCACAAAAAGGGAATTGTAAGGAGTTTTTTTGCGTAGCCTTTTTATTTATATTTATCTTTTAGTGTTACGGAGCTGCGGCCACATTACTCATGCGCCGTGTTGCACATGCGGGTATAAAATAACAGATTTATGCCTACGTTGCAGGCAATGACACGCCAATTAGCCGCCCAGCAATAACAACAAAAAAAAAAAAGGCTTGCAAATAAAGCTTTGACATTTTTATGATGCTAAGCGGGGGAACAGCAACAACAGCAGCAGCAGCAACAACAAAAACAACAACACGTTCTGTCTGGCTTAATACTGGAACAATCTTTTTGGGGGAGCCAAGACAGGCCCCAAGCAGGCAGCTGGGTGACCTTTGCGTGTGTTGTTATTGCCGTTGTTGCTGCTGTTGCTGTTGTTGCTGTTGTTGCTGTTGTGTACTGTTGCTGTTGCTGTTGCTCTGTGGAGGCGAATTGAGTTTGACAGCTGGGGCGACACGATCCGATTGCTATTTCGATCGCTCTTTGACCTTAATACGCGCCAGCTGCGTCAACGTCAGCGCCCGGGGGCAACATGTCTTCCACATTGCATGCCACTCCCTCTCCCCTATCCCCTCTCCCCCGTCCACATGCCTGGCTGCCTGTTTCGAAGACTAGCATTGTCATTTGACACCTCATTTGGGGGCTGTGGCGGGCACGCTCAGCTAATAAGCGCTCAATAAATGTGCAACACCCGCTGGCAACAGCAACATGTTGCTGCCGTGCCAAGTGGCTTTGCTGCTGTCGCCGCCACCGCTGCTGTTGCTGTGCGTGCGACAACAACAATGCATGTGGCACACAATGTTTCTGGATTTTTCTTCCTTTTTTTTTTTTTTTGCAATCAACTGGGCAATCTCATTAATAAATTGCGCTGCATGCAACGCAGGCAACATGTTGCTGTTGCTGTTGCGTCTAATGCTGCAAAACGGCAGCAACATTAATTGGCTGCTTACAGCTGACAAGGCAGCGACTCTTGTTCCCCGCTACTGTTGCTGTTGTTGTTGTCGTTGTTGTTGTTGTTGTGGTGGTTCGTATCAATTTAACTGCCGATAGGTGGCGCTGTTGCATGCCATCATCGGCAACGGGCAGCAACATTTATTGTTTATGCATATGTGAAGGCACAATTTCAACAGTTTTTTTTTTTTCTTGTATGTTTTGTTAGTGGTTGGGGGACAACTAATTGATTTTATATGCGCAGCCATGGCCCCAACAACAACATCAACAACAAGAACGAAAACTACATTGAATGCCGCATAGGCGGCACATATTTTAAGCACAAATTACAAAGCAATAATCATAAATCTTTTTTGCGGCTCAGCAGCGCTGCAACAGCAACAGCAATAGCAACATGTTACTGCCATTTATCAAATTATTAATGTGTGTGTGTGTGCGTGCGTGTGTGTGGCAGTTGCCAGACAAATGGGCATTGCGTGTGCCATATCAACGCAATTTCGCTGCTGCTGCTGCTGCTGCTGTTATTGTTGCTGTTGCTGTCGCTGTCGCTGTTCCTGTTGTCATCGTCGCTCAAATGTTGATAACTTGGCTGCCAGCAACAATTGCAAATGGAGCACGTGGCCAACATAGCAACAACAACAACAAGCAAGTCAGCAATTATTGTTGATGCCCCGCTGCTGCTGCTGCGACTGCCTCAACTGATTGCTCTTGATTAAATGCTAGTCACTCACTTGAATACTTGAATCTGCAGTAAAGATGCGAGATGCGGCCCCCGGAAATTGTTTGTGCCACGAACTGCAGTTATGCACCTCGCAGCAAGCGTCTGCTGCCAGCATTTAAACAGCTTCCTGGCGGTTGATGCTCTGATCTAGACGAACGCTTGTCCAGTTGTCCAAGTGGAACAGCCAGCTGCTGCTGCTGCTGCTGCTGCTGCTGTTGTCTAATTTTGATGGATCTTTTGGTTGCAGCTCAAGCAAGTTGCAAGTAGTACAAAATATTTTCTTCGTTCATATAAACAAAACTCAAATTAAAATTCTTTTAAATCAGCATTCAAAGTTTAGATTCCACAGAAAATAATCACTAAAAATAACAATGATTAAAAATAACAAGTCTACCACATTTTCATTAGAATATATATTGTTATGGGTAAATACATATGTATATCAATAATTTTACTTTATTTATTATTTATACAAAAGCCACTAATTTGGCTGCGATTAATTATTTCGCTGCATGCTAGCCTAGATTTGAAGACAAATTTGTGTTAATCCTGTGCATTGGCCAAGTCAAGTTTAATACGCTAACAACGACAGTTGCTCAGTTGACAATCCAACCAACAACAGCAACGTTGTTTAGCGGCAGCACTTACAGATTGCAGCTGCGTGTTGCTGCGGTGTTAAAATCGTTTCCAACAACACCAACACCAGTGAATGACAACAAGAACCGCAACGATCCCTAGCTTATTAAAGTTTAATGACTATTGGGGTGGTCTTGGCACGTAGCTGTCACTGTTGCTATTGCTGTTGCTGTTGCTGCTGCTGGTGCTGCTGCTGCTGCTGCTGTTGTTACTGTAGTTGTTGCTGTCGCTGACGATTTGCGCAATGCGCGCAATGGCAGCAAATAATTGCAACGGCAACGTGCAACGATTTGCGGCGGCAACGAGGTGAAGGCAACAACAACAGCAACAAAATGTTTATATGAAAATTGAAAATGATCATTGCGCAATGCGCGCTCGGCGACAACAACAGCAACAGCAGCAGCACCAGCAGCAGCAATAGTAGCAACAACAACAGACAACAAATAGTCAACGTTTTCTTTTGATGCTTTGCATTCGGCACGCAAAAAACAACAACAACAGCAACTTTATGCCGTTTCATCATGGCGCAACAACAATTGGCTAATAATATAAATTTGGTGCCCGAAAAACAAGACAACAGCAGCAGCAGCAGCAACAGCAACAGCAATAGCAACAGCAGCAGCAGTAGCCGTAGCAGCAGCAATCGTCTTTGGCCCAAGGCTGATCGTTGTGTGTCATTGTTATTGTTTTTGTTATTGTTGTTGTTGTTGTTGTTGTTGCTGTTGTTGATCCAGTTTGCATTATTATAGTACGTATAATTTAATTGCATTTCGATAGCTGACCCCGTCATGGCAGCTATATGTCAATAAAATTGCTTCTACTCACCAACCAAATTGCACTTGCTGCTGCTGCTGTTGCTGCTGTTGCTCTTGCTATTGCTGTTGCTTATCGTCCGACCACAAATAACTGCAAATTGTGTGTATAAAAATGCAAACTGCATTGTTTGTCTCTGGCTTATCTGCAGCAACTGGCCAGTAAATCAGCGTAACAGGCGCAGCAACAGCAACAGCAGCAGCAGCAATGGCAATGGCAACAAACTGCCAGGCAACACGCATGCGCCACCAAAAGTCATGTTCGTGCCACAAAGGCGACACCAAAGCCATACATATTGTAGGTGGCAGCAGCAACAACAACACTGAGCTGCAGTTGCAGCTAAATGTGGCAATTGTAGCTTAAAACAGCTAAGCAGCAACACAAACACACACACACACACACACACACACACACATAAACACACACCCTAGCTAATCATTTTGGGTAATAATTTTGCATTTTTTGTGTATATGTTTGTCTGTGTGCAACATGTTGCAAGCGCGCGCCCTTTTTTTTTTGTTAGATTTTTTTTTGTTTTTTTTTTTTTTGGGTCGTATATAACTGTCCAGCGTGTGGGCGTGTGCAGCTGCCCAGTCGCACAAAGAAAAGCGGCAACGTTTGCCACTTTGAACCCTGCCACGCAGCAACAGCAACAGTAACAACAGCAACCGTTGCAATTGCGCGTCGCAACAAAAGAAAGCTACGCAGGAAGCAGCAGTTTAAATGATTTGAAATTTATGAGCAGCACCCAGAGCGAAATCCTTTCACCAGCTTAGACAACGCATTAATAAATCAATAACGCGTTTATAATCATAGTCGTTGCTGTTGCTGTTGCTGTTTGCTGGTCGGTCAGCAGCAACTTCCGTGCGCGGCAGGCAGCAGTGACAGGCGGCTATTTGGAGCGACAGACAGCGACAGCGGCAACACCTTTGCAACAATGTTGCTGGGCTGACCGAGAGCAATTAACATGCCAAGAGAGAGTCTTGATCACAATAATATGCAGCGCGCCAGCAACATGTTGCGCAACTTATCAAAATAATCATCATTCACATCGACAACGGCTCAACAACAGCAACAACAGCAACAGCAACGCAGGCAGCATTATGATAATCGCAATGCGGCGGCAATGTTGAAACAAACAACAACAAAAAATTGCAACTGTTTCTTATGCAGCGTAGTGTTGCCGGCCAACGCCACCCCCATTGCCCCTTCTGGCGGCAAAATGCAACTGCTGCATGTTGCAATTAATAATCGACGTGGCTAAGCAACTTGCAAGGCGCGGCAGCAACAACAACAACAACAACAGCAGCAGGAGCAGCATCAGCATCAGCAACCGCAGCAACAACAACAACTGCGTCGTGCGCCCTTCTTTTTGATTTAAAATGTGCCGCCACCGTTTTGGCCCGCACGTAGGCGTACTCACACGCAGCATACACATATATATATATATATATATATATATATATATAGTATATATAGTATATATAATATGGTGTATACCATCCAGCTGCGTCAACAGGTCGCCCTTTGGGCGCTAGACTTGCCACGGTAACAAGTGTTATTGTTGCTGTTGCGGTTGCTGCAACCACTTGGTATCATCAGTCAAGTGACTTTGGTGGTGCAATGTCACTGCCGTTGTGGTTGCCGTGCTTGTTTTGGCATTAGCTTTGTGCACTTTTGTGTGGGTCGGCAGATTGCCATCAGCACTGGACACCAATTGTTGCCGCTGTTCTTCCTGTTGCTGATAATCAACTAGGCCAGTGTTATTTATATTTCTATAAATTTTCAAATTTCTTATGCTGATTAATAATAATACAGATAGAAATGAATTGTTATGTGATAAAAGAGCTCGCTAATGTGATTAATAATGTGCAAAAAAGCAAATGCAATAAGAATTCTATTTAATAGTTAATTTTAATTTGCAAAATTAATAATAAGTAAGCCGTAAATCAAACTTAATCACGGCAGCATTAAGCCAACCAACGAGCAACTAGCAACTTAAATTGTCCTAAACGCCTAGTTCGTCGTATAAGATTTTAGCACTTTGGCTCGAAAAAGCCGATGAAAGTTGCATGTCTGCTAGGATTGCATAATTTAAAGTTCAGTCTTCAACTTAATGGCTATGATAATAGGTCTGTACAATGTAGAAGGTAGAATGTGATAAATTAATGCTTTGAGCTGAGCTAAGTGGCTGCACTTTGTCATCAGTTTCATTTTTCAAAATGTATCCACAATAAAGAAAAAAAAAGAAAAAAAAAAAACAGTATTCAAAACTGAACTCAACTCGAGTCAGATATGTGCGTTTTTTTGACACAATGCCACGCCCATGACATGGGCAAATTTATGTGGGCCACTAATAAGCAAGTTTTGCTGGCAATTACGCTTCTAAATAAATAAATCAGCGCCGCTAGCTTCGATGGCGGCGGCGCCTTTGTAGAAGCCACTTTAAGGAGAGCCGCTGGGTGCCGCGTGCTGTGGGTGTGACAAGTGCAGCAGCAGCAGCAGCAGCACCACCACCACCAGCAGCGAGTGGTGCTGTGGTGCAGCGGTCCAGCGGCGCCATTCAAATTCAAATTCACATGTGATCGCCCAAGCATGAGTCAGCGCTACTCTGCACGGAGGTGGCCTGTGGATTGCAAAACTCTGCCGGGAGAAGCGCAAAAGTGAGAAGAGTAGAGAAGAGAAGAGAGGAGAAGAGCAGAGAGGAGAGAAGCAAGTTGAGAAGCTTCTAAGCTGCGCTGCTCGTCAGCGGTGCTTAATTAGAAAATTGCTAATAACTCATGCACACGAACAAATTTCAATATTAATGAGGTTTTAAGGCAGCAACCACAAACCAACAGCAACAACAACAACAAAAACAGCAGCAGCAACTTTGGCACTGCGGCAACTGCAACGGCAGCGGCAACAACGTCGACTTAATTGAAAACTTTTTGAATCATGCCGTCAAATGAAGGGGAAGCAACAGCAACAGCAGCAACAGCAGCAGCAGCAACAGCAGCGGCAACAGCATCAGCGGCAGCAGCAGCAGCAGCAGCAGCAACCCTGGCCCAAACTGTGCGCAATGGGAGGCACAGCGGCAATTGTTGCTGCTGCCTGTCTTACGCTGGCAGCCTGTTGCTCCTGCTGCTCATTAAGTTGCATGAAAACTCAATAGGCTGCTGTTCTTGTTGCTATTGCTTCATTTTTTTTTGCTGTTCTTTTGCGCAATTAACGGTTGCCGTCTTTGACTGATTTAGTTGTCAGCTGAGCGGCAGCAACATGTTGCTGGCATTCATAATTAGCATGCAAACGGCATAAATCGCAGCAGCAACAGCTGCAGTAGCAGCAACAACAATTAACAGACCCAAATTGCATGCAACACACACACACATACACACACACACACACACACAAGAGGCACAAATGTAAACTGCCGCTTTCTCTGTCTATCGCACAGTTCGCTGCTGCTGCTGCTGCTGCTGTTGATGTTGATGTTGTTGCTACTTAGCATGCAGTACAGCGTTTGATGTCTGCAACAGAACACGTAGGCAACAGCAACAACAGCGACTGTCAATTATATTAGTTGCTGTTACACAGCGCGCTAATTCAAAAATCATGCGTGGGCAGTAGACAGCAACCAGGCACGCCAGCAACATTGCCCTCTGTGCCAGCAGCAACATAGTCTCTAGCAACTTTTCTTAATTAAGTGACGACCTGTTGTTCCTGCTGCTGCTGCTCAGCTGTTGCAACATGCAAATTTAATTTGCGACTTGCCGCGACCTTTGGCCATTGCGTGTTGCTGCTGTTGTTGATGCTGCTGCTGCTGTTGCTGCTATTGCTGCTGTTGCTGCTGTTGTTCGAGACGGGGCCATAACTTCTCGGCAGCAAACATATAGCATTGTTGTTTGGCCACAAATTGATATTTAACTGGTTGCTAGCCGGCCTGGTAAAAGTTCGCACGACTTTTCACAGCCAAATGCACGCGTATTTAACATTCACAATCCGTTCGATCTTCGCTCTTCCGATCTTCTCGCTCTCCCTATCCGATCTACAACGCAATCTCCTCGATATTCTCGATCGTTGCTCGTTGTTGTCGTTATCTGTGGCAATATCTCTATCTGGGGCCAATTCACTTATGTTGCTCGCTGCCATTTCTATCTATCGTGTGTGCGCCGTTAATGTTTTTACTTATCCACACACACACACACACACACACACATATACACACATATATACACACACTTATACACATACACAAAAATACACACACACAAACACGACGCGTTGCATGCTGTGTGCGTAGTGCAATAAATCAAAGTTTTATTTGTTGAAATAAATTCACAGTTTATTGCTTCGTTATTATTTGCGCGACTGCTGCTGCTGTTGCCGCTGCTGCTGCTGCTGTGAGTGTTGCTGCTGTTGTTGTTGTTGTTGCTATTGCTGTTGCTGTTGCAGTGAGTACAACAGCAACAGCCAACAACAACCACAACTGCGACAGACAGCCATCAAACACTCGCAACAACGCATGCCGGAAATGTTTATTGTTCTTGTTGTTATTACTGTTTGTTGTTGCTGTTGTTGCTGTTGTTTGTTGTTTGTTGTTGCTGATCTCCTTCTAATTTTTGTTTTTGCTTTACCGTGCCACGTTGATTGCCATTGCTTGAATATCATGCGTTTCGCTTACGGTCATCAAATTAATTAAAATCGAATTTATAACGTCATTTATTGCTTCATGGCCTGTGAAACGGCTTCAAAATAATCCACAAAGCTGTTACAAGTCTCAAATAACATCCATAAGGAAGTACTTTAGCCAGCTATCCGCAAGTTTAAGCCTTATGTTCAGTTTCAAATTACATTGCAATATTTTATGGCACTGGCAAAATAAGCTATATTCCACAAATTAACTCAAGAATACCGATTCATATTTATGCAGCATTGTTCACTGCTGAATATCTAAATTGTTAAAACTACTGAAACCTAAAAGTGGCTTTAAGTGACTTTTTATTAAAGCAAATTCCATTTGCTTACATATTTGTTTGCATGCGCTTAATGAGCATGCCAATCAAATAATAACTGAAAATCGTTTAGCCCAAAATATAGAAATATTAAGCATTTGAGATTTATCCGTGCAGCTTGTCGCAAATTGCAAGTCAAGTCGGTCTGCGGCAAATACCACGCCCCTAGCACACCAAACAGCCAACCAACCAACTGGCAGTCCGTCCACCTGCCGGACTGTCTGTCTGTCCGTCTGTTTGTCTGTCAGTCATGAGGTTTACGGTGACATTTTTGAACCCTGACCGTTTTTTAATTTACAGGCTGAGGCAACAAGCTGTGGCAAATGCAACCGCACGCTTTGCCATTAATTAGTGATACGAGATACAAAATGCAGCTATAAGATAGAAATAATATATATATATATATATATATATATATATATATATATATATATATATATATATGTGTGTGTATGTATGGGTGTGTGTGTGTGCGAATATTACGCAATGTCTTCAATTAGCAAACTTGGGACGCTAAATTGAGAAATTATTCACATGCCTCGCCTAATTCGTGCTAAGAACGATAACGATTAATTGAACGTTGCAACACATTGTTATAGTGTGCAACAGCAATTTTAAGCAAAAAAAAAAAACTGAAATCCAGAAACAATATCAATGAAAGCATATCATCAACTTTTTAGGCTCACCTCGTAGTCGAACCCAAACCATATCTAATCTGAAATGTATTACTTTAAAATAGAATTAAGTATATTATCTCTCAAGTGATTACTTGTGCTTAAATTAATAACTGTTTAGATTTTTGTTATAATTATTTTGTATCTTTGATCTATTTGCAGCAGCGTAAGCTGTCACCGACATGGGCAGTGAGCAATACTGCTTGAGGTGGAACAATCATCAATCCAACCTGTTAGGGGTGTTTAGTCAATTATTACAGGACGAGAGCCTGGTGGACGTTACATTAGCTTGTTCAGGGGGCCCATCCATCAGAGCCCATAAGGTGAGTTCCCAAAACACACACACAGAAATTCATCTATACAAATATGTTTTGATATGTATGCCTATACATATCTATTATATTTTTAACTACCGCAACTTGACAATCTAGTTAATATTACTCAACTAAATCCGTTTTCCGATTTTATTTATTTATTTTTTATTTATTATTTCAAGATGAGACTAGTTCTTTAGTCATATTCTTATAATATTGATAGATTAGTAATCTGATAAATGAATAACTTATGCAATTTGCTTATTTTATATGAATTGCATTTAAATCGCAGCTGGTTGGCAGCGCTGTTAACGAGCAACTGCAACTGCAACTGTAAAATGCGGAAGCTGTCGCCAGTGTTGCGATCAAGGTCGCCGTTGTTGTTGCCGTTGGCGTCGCTGTTGCTGTTGCTGTTGCTGTTGCTCTGGCTGTTACTGTGCCTGCTGCTGTTGCTGTTGTTGAAGTTGCTGTTGCTGTTGGCGTTGTAGGCCTCTCAAAATGCCAGCCGCATAAATTAACGAAGCAACAACAAACAAACAGCAACAACAACAACAACAACATCAAACGGCAAACGGCAAACCACAACACGATCAAATGCAATTTATACATTTGTCAGTAAATTGTCAACTTAGCGCGGCAAACAGAGCAGAAGATTGGTGAGGGGGTCGCAAGGGGCAACGATGGCAACAGTGCTGTTGGCGTCGCTGCATGTTGCTGGCGTCGCTTGTTTGTTGCTGGCAACATTGTTGACAAGGTCAGCGTCTAATAGAAATTGACTGCGCCCCGCCACGTGGCTGCTGCCCGTGTGTGTGTGTGTCTGTGTGTGTGTGAGTACATAAATCATGCGTTGCCAAGCAGCAACTGCAGCAGCAGCGGCAGTAACAACAACAACAGCAGCAGCAACAATCAGCAGCAGCAGCAGCAACGTTTTGCGCACGTCTGTCAATTGAAATTCCTGTTAAATTAAGCGGAAAATATTTAACTGCAGCAAGCAACACCGACACCAACACCAACAACAACAACAACAACAACAAGACAACAACCTGTAGCCAAGTTGTTGCTGCTACCTTTTGATGTTTCTGCTGATAAAGTTATTTTGAATGTAATTTCTTGCCGCCGCATAGCAAAACTGGTAAATTGTTCAATTATAATGCGTTTACTATGCGCTTGCTTGCAACAACAACAACCAGCAACAGCAACAAATGACACTGATATGGCCAGTGATTGCCAGTTGAAGTGGCTCAGCGTCAGCGTTGCAAAGTTGCTCATTACGTTTAGGAGCATTTAGGCCGGACACAAAACGCATTTTATGCATTTTCTCAACACTTTCGAGACGAACTTTAAATGCAGCCTTTCTTGAATTTCTATCAATTCGACAACCACAATTTGCTGCAAATTGGTAGAGGCAACTGCAGCATAACCTCATTACAAATTAAAGACATTTGTATGTGCTTCGAACTGTATTTAAACTATCTAATCAAATAGTCTGCACCAGCTAGATGCATAATTGATTTACCCTGCCTCTCTCACAATCTCAAGTTGGTGATATCATGATGTCAGCTCCTTTTCAATATTTTACTGTCCTTTCTTTTTTTTTCTTTTTTGCGGAGTCAACTTCATTAGCCGCACAGACAACAACAGCAAACAGGAGCAGCAACAAATATAGCAACGAGAGAGGGTTGTGAACAAACTGATGAATTCATTTCCTTTTTAGACAGACTTTTAGGCAACAAATATTGCCGAAGGCAGACAAAAAATTACAAGTGCACAGAAACACACATACAAAAAAAAACAAAAAAAAAAGAGCAAGAAAAAAACAAAGCTTAGCAAATGAAGAATCAAAATCAGAAAACGAAAAAGAAAAAGAACCAGAAAAATATAAAACAAACAAATATTTGAAACAGAAACTGAGAGACGATGGACTCTGATTACGATTCAAATCCGGAGACGACTCCTTCACATACATGTGTTGCTCCTGCTGTTGTCGCTTTGCCAAACTAATTAGCAAATGTACACACACACACACACACACACACACACACATATATATACGCACACACATGCACTTGCTGGCATGTCAACGTTTATAAAAGTTAATAAAGCAAAGAATTGAAATGTTGAAGCAACTCGAAGATGAAGTGGCTGAGGCAGTCGAATCCAAAGCCAAACCCAAAGCCAGCTGTCAATTACTTTTGCATATCCTTGCCAACGATGCTGGTTTGGTTGTTGCCTTTGTTGTTTTTGTTGATAACGAGTTCAGTTTTGACGCTGCAGGCGCCTTCGCAGCCGGCCAAAGAGCGACAAAAAATTGTTAAATTGATTAAAAAGCAAAGTGTCGATGAACGAGCCAATGATGACAGCAACCAGCAGCCAGCAGCCCCGGCCAGTCAGGACATTTAGCCAGCAGGGAGCCAGGACATGCCAAAGTCAATGTGCAACAAACAAAAAAAAAAAAAAAAAAAAAACGAACAAAAAAACAAACTGCGAGACGAGAAAAAACGCTAGTGCACATGACCGAAGTGGATAACATCGGCAAGAGTTGACTGGCTGGTCTGCTGACGTCAGCGTGCGCCGCATGTCCTCGCCAATCCAGCCCCCCCCCCCCCCCTCCCCTCACCCTCCGCATCCTGCTGGCTAACTGCAAAACTAAATGAGTGCGTGGGTTGACTTTAAAGTCGGACTTGGTGTTTGAGCAGCATTTGACATTTCTGTCTGATTCTATTGAAAGTCACGCTGTATTTATCCCGTTAATTCCTATACTCGAACTATATATATATATTATACAATACTTTTGAAAGCAGTTTTGAGATTAAAATTATTCAATAAAATGTAGCCTTGGCAATGGGGAATGCCACATTTAATAGCCAGAGCCATAAGCCGTATAGTGAAAGACACGAGTACTGCAAGCCCAATATTATTTTGTTTCCGCTTCCGGTACGTAAAATATTAAGGTTCCGGTAAATGTTATGAATTGGTTGCAATTTTTTTTTGCTGCTATTATTCAAACAAGAAGGAACAGTTAGCTTAGACTAGATTATTATTTATTATATATATTATTATTATATATATATATTAATTATATATATATTAGCCTTGTGGACCGAAATTCATCTGATGACATATCAATTTTAGTTTGCCAATTTTATTTATAATTGAATTACAATTTATTGCTTTTAACGTTTTTAGTTTTAGCTAAGAAATTTTCGCTTTAAATAAATATTTGTAAGAAATGTTCGTTTTGCACAGATTTGTTTAATGTTTCCAGATTATGCCACATTTATTTATTTATATTGTTCGTCTACTGAAGCTGATCAAGGCTATATATATGCCATATGAATTCGAAGTTATTAATTTGAAAACAGAATTAAAATGCCCTCTATAAGGCTAAACAAAAAAAAAAAGCTTTGAATCTTAGTTCCGTTTCCGGTTTGACACCCTGCTGTAAACTTGCTAAGCTGCCCGGTTTTTTGTTTTTTTATCTATTGCGTCTCACAGTTCTATGTGTACGTGTGTGTTTATTCAAATGTGTGTGTGTCACAGTGTGTGTGTGTGTGTGTGGTGTGTGTGTGTGTGTGTGGTGTGTGTGTGTGTGTGTGTTAGATAGTTTTTACTGCTGCCTCTGGCATTTGTAATCCACTTGTTTTTATACGTATGTTTCTACTACTTTTTTTTTGGTTGGTTGGTTGGTTGGATGGTTGGTTGCCGTGCCCATTTGGTATCAATGCCAAACGGCAGCGGCACTTTAACTCAATTTGAGGCATTTAACGTATGCCTGGTTGATATTTGATGCGATTTGAGAGCCGCCCAACTGCACCCACCTTTATGGTCACTTGTTGTTGTCGATGTGCGGATGTGCGGATCTGTTGCCCAAAGGCTAACAAAGTGTAACAAATGCCTTGGTCGAGATACAATGGTGTCCGTCGCTGGTTCAAGCCTGGTACACCACTAAAACTAGGGAGTTAGCGCCCAGCACTGATGCAAGCCGTGTTGGCTGCTCTTCATTGTTGTTGCTGGCAAATGACTTTCGACGACTTTCGGACAACTCGAAAAAATGCGAGAAAAAAATGACAGAGAAACTCATGCAAATATTTGCAGGAATTTTTTTTTTTTTTTTTTTTTTTTGTTTTCTGTGTAATTTACTCAGTGCGGATTGATTTGGAGGAGGGGTGGAGGTGGGGGTGGGAGGAGCGCTTGTGTTATCTTAAGCTGATTTGTTGGCTCTGGAGCTGAAGAGCTGATTGAGTTGAGCTAATCCTTTCGGCTGGGCTCCTGGCGCCTAAGTCAATTTGCAAACAGAAATTGATCGAATGGGCGTTTTGTAGTTGTGCTGTGGCTGTGGCTGAGGCTGTTGCGGGTAGGCGTGGCACGCGTACGTATGAACATGCATGTTCAACAACATGCCACACATGATTGTTCGCTGGCATTGTTGTTGCTATTACTGTTGTCAAAATGCATATGCAAACACTTAACAGCAACAGCAACAACAGCAACAGCAACAACAACAACAGCAACAACATAAGCACCAGCTCGTAAGTCTTGCCAACACTTTTTTGACAAGCCGCCAGCAACAACAGCAACAGCAACAGCAACATGGCGTGGCTGCCTCTATTGGCAGCTGCAACAACTTGCAACATATGTCAGACAACAGCAGCAACAATTGCAGCTACAACAAAACAAATTGCCTGCCTAGCAAAAATCAAGTAAAATGTCAAAAAATGCCACAATTTTCATATCGAATAAAAGAAACAGCCAAAGCAAGCACAAATAATAAGAATGATAATAATAATAATAATAATAATAGCACCAATAGTAGAAATAACGCATTTTTTCTGCCAAGCGTGGTTGTTGCTGTGGTTGTTGCTGTTGTTGTTGTTGTTGCCATTGTTGCTGTTGGCAGCGCTAATTGTTGCTTGTCATTGATAAGCAGCTGAAAGCTTTATGCAGAGAGCTACAGCAAGGGGCGTGGGGGGGGGGGGAGGTGAGGGAAACGGGCCAACACAGTTAAGCAATTGCTGTTATTAAGTGCATGCAAAGACTCCAGTATTGCAGAGCAAAAGGACAAGAATGTGGCAAACAGGCAAACAGGTATTCGAAGCGATCTGACCCAAGAACTATATATAGTATACAATAATTCTATATATAATATAATTATATATAGTTAAATTAGTTACAGTTTTCAACTGAACTTGGCTGAACAAACTGAAACTGAATTCAATTCGAGAATTATTTTGAATGTGCAAATTTCGACATTAGCTCGATGAATTGGCTTAAATGAAGTGGCTTGGCTTGGCCATTTTCTACATTGCGAAAAAAAGACTGTTCTAAATTCAAGTACAGCTCTAATTTGCTCTAAGTATATAATGACGACAAAAATTTGCATCCAAGTTGAGTAAAGTTGTTAAAACGAGTTTTCACAGAGTCTAAGTAAATGGAATTTTTGCTGAAAATTGTTCTCGATTTGTATCCTTTTTTTTTTCTGAGTGTATTTTGGCAGCATACATTGAATGCAGCTTGCGGCAGCCACACCTTGTGTTTAGTTCCAAATTTGCATAATTGCAAACAATTAATAATTATATCTTGTTTACATTAATTTGAAGGAACAACGAAAATAATGAACAACGAAAAATGCAGCAGCGGCAGCAGCGGCAGCGGCAGCAACAACAATATGCAGTTAATTGCCATTTGATGTTAACATGTGGCAACCAGAGCAACACAGCTGCTCATTATTGTTGTTATTATCGTGCAACAACAACAACAGCAACTACATTGCGTGGGTGGCAATTATTGGGCAATTGCCGATTGTCGATTGTCGATTGCTTATTGCTCGTTGTAAATTGAAAATTGGAGCCAACGTTGCGTATGCGTAATGCAAGAATTGCTCATGCGCCGCTTTCAACATTCAACATTCAACATTCGCCATTCGCCATTCGCTATTCAACATTCGCCAATCGCCCGCTCTCGCATTGGCCATGCTGCGCGTTGCTAATATACCGTGACAGGAACCAAAAAATGCAATATACAAATAATTTGATAATTAGTCTCACACATACAAATGTAATGTTGATAAATGTGTGTGTTCAATGTTCAACACTCACCAGCACACATTCAAATGTGACTCACATATGAATGTTGGGAATGAGTGGAAGTGGAACACCATTTCGCTCACAGCGACGGTCGAACAGTAAATGTTCAATTGTTGTATGCATATGAGAAAGACAGGAAATGGAACAAGATGGCGATTAAAGCACTGAAAGTGCCATTCGTGGAATTTACAAATGTATTATTTAGTCGAGTGAGCTCGACTTGATTATGTACACATAATCGTTAATAACGGTGCTTTGCTTGCGTCGATTATCGTGCCATCTCTTTCTCACACATGTTGATGCATACAGAAAATGCTTGCGGCTGCTGATAAAAATGAGATCAATTTGGGAATATATTTTCGACCATAACCGATCTTGATGAAATTTGGTCAGTAGATCAATAATATTCATATGCATATTGTATTATAATGAGAAGATTCTGTCTTTAAAATTGTAGCATTTATTGCTATCGGAAATTTAAAAGTATCGATATTCGAGAAACGATGGCAGTTATCGATAAAATAAAGCCAAGTTGATCTGCATCGGGTATTCGAGAACGTATATTCCAAATTTCAAGTCTCTAGCTCTTATAGTCTCTGAGATCGCGTGTTCATACAGATCGACTCGGCTCTTGATCCTGATCAAGAATATATATATATATATATATTTATGGAGTCACAAATGCTTTCTTCCTAATTTTCAATGGTATAAAAAGCGAAGTTTTCCAAAACGTTGCATGTGTGTTTCTGTTGCTGTTGGTAGTGGAACCAGTGACACTGTGCCACTTCCACGCCGTTCGACACATTTGCCTTTGGCAAACTTGCCAATTGGCCAGAGCGAGAGTGAGAGAGGGGGAGAGGCAGAGAGAGAGAGAGAGAGATAGAGCACATTAATCGCAATTACAATTTTGCGTTGCATTTGCAAATCATTTTGCCAGCTCAAATTTCGATTACACGATTTGATTAGCTTGGGCATTACTCAACTCGCTGCTATAATTATCAATTAGCAATCAATTGATTATATTACCACATTATGGCATGCACCGCAAAACAGCAACAAGCTTCGATTTTTATTTTGTTTTTTTTTTTTTCATTTTTTTTTTTCCATTTTTTTTTTTTTTCATTTTTTTTCTTACAAATTCTTGCGACTACAATAAAACAATGGCAAAGAGGCAGAAACAACCGGATAAAACGACAACACAAAAAACTGCATATCAATACATTCCACAGCAACAACAACAACAACAATAACGCATATTGCTGCCGGCACTTTTTTTTGGCCTGGGAAAAAATCGACAACAGCAGCAGCAAAAACAACAACAACAACAACAATAACACTGTTAATTTAAATTGGAAAATTATACAAAAATATTCAAAACGTTCGCTGTGTGCAATTTTTGCTGTTGTTGTTATAGTTGTTGTTATAGTTGCTGTTGTTGTAGCTGTTACGAGCTTTTTTTTTCTCCTTACATTCAAATCTCTGTTAATCTGAGCAGCTCTCAAACGTCACGTTTTCACGCGGCCAACTAGGCAACCTACGGCAACAACTACGAACAACGACAACAACAAGAACAACAACAACAGCAACAACAACGGCAACCATGAACAACAACAGCAACAACATCGATGAACAACGATGGAATCTAACGATGATGGCTGGCTGCAATCAACAAAAGCAATTCACGCATTCAATTAAATGCCTTCAAATGCGACTTGCCGACATTTGTTGTTTGTTGTTTGTGCTGTTGTTGTTGTTGTTGTTGCCTGTAGTTGTTGCTGCTGTCGCTGGAGTATGCTTTAAAGTGGTATCAAATTGTCATGTTAATAACCAATAATTGTTAATTTACAACACATTCGCATTCGCAACATTTCTTTAGGTTTTTTTTTTTTTTTTTACATTTGAATTTCAGTTTGAATTATTTGCGTTTTGACTCGTTTTGGCATTTGCCAATTAATATTTTTATTTATTTAATGTTTTTGGTTCCATTAGATGCAAAAAAATGTTGTTATTGCACTTTTTGTTTTCATTTTTATTTTGTGCGAAATTCAATTGTTATTAATGAGGGCGATATTCGCGATAAAAATATCATGAAATATATAATGGGACTATATATGCAAATGTATATATATATATATATATATATATATATATATATGTATTCTTATGTAGTCTTACGAAGAATATAGAATACGATTTGGAGAATTTGAAGAAACTCGCCTCGTACGATCAATAGAGAATACACCTTATATGAAATTCGTCTAAGCTCATAATTAAACATGAGAAACTTAATAGACTGT
>JAWNKZ010000064.1:35132500-35310000 GCA_035041615.1 Drosophila anomalipes | reverse complement strand
CGCTTGTTCAGACACATGCACATATGCAAATACACACAGGCAGAGAGAGAGAGAGAGAGAGACAGAGCGAGAAAGAGAGAGCGAGAGAGAGGGAGACAGACTAAACACCCGCGCACTCGCAAATTTTTCAAACGCGCTGCGCCCTTGCCTTCCTCTTCCTCTTCTTCTACTTCTTCTTTTTCTTCTCCTCCTCTTCGTTTGTTTCCTCTGTGCTGCTGCTGCTGCTGTCGTTTCGCACGCTACACTAACGACAAACGGCGTTAAAGCTCTCAGCTGCTGCGTTGCGTGCGCTGACGCTGACGCTGCTTTTGCTTAATGCTTTGCACGCCGCTTCGCACACACACACACAAACACACACACAAAGCCACACGCATACATACACACACACACACACACACAGACGCTTGCACACAAAGTTGGTTCCGCTGCGAATGCGAATATCAAGGTCAACATGTGATGTGTGCTTGCTGTCCGCTCTCTCTGTCGACGTTGACGTCGCCGTCGTCGTCGCTGAAATGAGCTCTAAGAAAATAATTAAATAGCAGCAGTCGGCAAACAAAAAAACGCAATTTTTATTTGAAGCGCAGTTGTTAAATTAGAAATGCCATATTTTTATTTAGCCTTTTCTGCAGTCTTTTTTTCTCATTTTTGTGTGTGTTTTTTTATTTTCTTCATTCTATTGTTGCTGCCAAAGTTCCCCTTTAGGCCATTAATCAGCATCAAAAGCCAGCCATGCAAAGATACAAACATGCATATGTATACAAGTTTCATTTGTGGTTTTTTATTTGGGAATCTGTCTTGGGATTATCTATCGATTGCTAATATATATATATATATATACATACCTGTATCAAAATCGTTGTGGAAATATTTAAAATCGAAGCGTTCTCATTTTGCGAGCGATGACTGATTGCGATATTTAAGGGCACAAAGCTTTACAAAAGAAAAAAAAAAAAGAAAAAAAAGATGACTAAGCACATAGAATTGCCTCATTTCTAAGTCGTGAGTACTTATATATGTATATATATATATGTATGTATATACATGCATAAATATATATAGGAATGTGTATCGTACATATTTATACCCCAAGAAAATCTTTGAAAAACAAACAGTTTTGTGAGTCACACAGTTCGACAGGCGGCGCGACGTGATTGCTTTATGACGCTCAAGCTGCAACGTGCAACGTGCAACAGGGCGTATGCGTGAATGAGAAGGGGCTATACGTACACACACATACACACACACACACACACACACATACATAGGTGTGACGACGCTGCCAACTTAAGTTAAAATGCAACAAAAGAAAAATAAGAAAAAGAGTCACTGGTTGCAAAAGGTTAACATTTCTATTATGGCCACTCCCTTAAAATATTCTGGTTGTTGTTGTTGTTGCTGCTGCTGCTGCTGCTGCTGCTTTTGACCACCATCAGAGCCAAGTTGGGTCGCCAAAACACTGCGGCGAAATATGCAAATTATTATGTTTGCATATCGCCTTCACTGCATACACACACACGCACACACACACACATAGACACACACACACACACATATAGACACACACATAGACACACACACACACACACACACACACACAGAGAGACGCATAGATTTAGCTGGCTTTGCTGCAATTTTTGTTTGTTGCCGCAAGCGGCTCTTTTCATTGTCGTTGTTGCTGTTGTTGTTGTCGATGCTATTTCTGTGGTGCCCAGAAGAGCGTTTCGACTTGGACTTGCAACTGCCAAGTGCAACTCCACGCTCCAAAGTCTCCTGTAGCCGCTACCCCTGCCTCTGCCCCTGTTGCTGCCACTATCTGTGGCTCTGCACTAGTCGCGCATTTATGTCTTAATATAATTTAAGCTGCAGCTGCAGTTGCTGTCTTTTGATGCTGCGCTACTGCCACACACACACACACACACACACACACACACACACACACATACACACACACACACACGCAGAGCTACTGCACCCACTTTAACCCACCTCAACCCACCTCAACCCATCGTCTGCTTCTTCTTCTCCGCCTCCTCGGGGCTGATCCGCACAATTTGCGACTGCAGCAAACATTGTTATTACCCTTTCTTTTGTTGTTGTTGTTGTTGTTATTTGGTATCTTCTTTTATTATGTAAAATATCTTGTTTTTTGTTTTAATATTTTAATCCGTTTTGTAGGCTGCTCTTCCGCACTTGTAATGTGCGCAAATTTCTATAATCTGCATTATGCCCAAATTATGGCATAATTCACTTTTATTGATTTCTGTTGTGGCCCAAACGAGCAGTTCATTGGCGAGGAGGCTACGTGCCTCAAAAATAATAGTACCAACTATCTATATTTAGCATGATAATGATATTTTATTAGAGTCCCTCTCCCTCCCTCTCTCTTTATATATATATATATATATATATACTTAATCTAAACTTAAATATTATTGATTTTATTTAATTTGTTTGGTAAGAATTCACACGATTATTTGAGCACAATTAAAGTCTGGCAATTGGTTGAGGAGATGGCCTGGGGCGGCGCCTGGACAGTTTAAGGATGTGGCAAATGTATAGCTGATTGAGTGTGGCAATCGCAGTTAGCAGTTCCAATTACAGTTGATCGGTTGCCCCCAACTATAGTTGTCCTACTCCATACACATAACTGATGATGATCATGCCCCATACCAGTTGCATTTACAGTTGCAAGTACAGTTCCAGCTCCAGCTCCAGTTCAAGTTCCAGTTCCAGTTCCAGTTCCAGTTCATTTGATTATTGGTTTTACGTGCAACTCTAAGGCGTTGGCTGCCTTTTGTAATTTCATTTAAATTCGTTGACGATTTATACATTTATATATAGCATGTATGTGCAACAAAATGGGAAAGTTGCAACGCCCCCACACAACAGACACGCAATCTATATATTGCATATATATATTGTATATATTTATATAAATGCAACTTGCCACCCCAGCCCATCCTCTAGCGTGGCCATAATCTATTGCAATTTATGTTGTTGACTATTTGGCTGCAAATTACATGCAACATTTTCGAGCTGCGCCTGGCGTTAGAAATCAAAGCCTTTGGCGTTCATTAGCTTTGGGGGCGTTATGCCCCGGCAAATGTTAATAATAACAGCAAGCAGCCAGCAGCAAAGCAGCAAGCAGCTGGCAGCGACGTCAGCAGCGTCGTTCAATTAAAAGTGTTGCCAATTTGCGCCGCTTGGACAGCGCCTCCTACTAGCTGCCTCCCAGCTGCCTCCCAGCTGCCTCCCAGCTGCCTAGCTGCATAGTTGCCAGTTGTAATCAGGAAATTCGATTTTCTTAATGCCAGAGACGCGCCGAGACTGGGACCCCCGCCCTCGCGCCATCGATTCCTTTGCCCCAAGACCCGATGCGCCGCCGCACTAATATGCGCGTGAATTTATTAGCGCTCATTTTAGTCCCGGCTTTTTGCATTCTGCTTTCTGCTTTTTTGCTTTTTGCGTTTTGCGTTTTGGGGGCGTGTGCGCGCCGATTGCATTTTTTTTAAATAAATTCTGGCGCAAACGGCGCGTGACAGGAGCAGCAGCAGCAGCAGCAGCAACAGCAGCAGCAGCAGCAACTGGATCTCTTTCGCATCTGCCCCAAACGTGGCCAAAAGCTCATTAGGCTGCAGTTGCTGCTGGAGCTGGAGCTGGAGCTGGAGCTGGCGAATCTGAATCTATATGCGAAATGCGAGGCCGACGCCTTTTCAATTTGCCAAGCCATGAAAATTTACAACATGCCCCCAACTCAATCCAGCAGTCTGTTGCTGCCACCACCGCGTGTTGCATCCGACTCCCCTTGTCGGGGCACGCTGCGTTGCATACCCCAAGGCGTGCAAGCGCACATAAAAATCGACAGATATGCGACCAGATCGTTGTTGTTGTTGTTGTTGTTGCTATTATTGCAAGTGTTGCAGCAGCAGCAACAGCAGCAGCAGCAGCAACTGTTGCTGGGTTGCTCTCATTCCAGTTGATGGCAGCGCATTGTCATTCGTGGCGTGTTCACGCCTTGACGCCTGCAGCCAGTTGACCAGTTGACCAGTTGCCCAAGCTGTTGGCCAATCTGATGCTGAGGCTGATGCTGATGCTGATGCTGGCACTGCAAATGCTGCACTGCATCTTCAAAGCGTTGCCGTTTGCTGCCCATCTCTGATCGTAAATCTAATAAATGTTTTTAGCTTTTAGCTCCTGTCCCCCTCCTCCGCAATCACTCTGCCACATGCACATGCCGCTTTCAGTTGCACGAGTTGCACAACTGGGGCGAGCCTTGGGTTGCACTCGGCGTTGCTTTCTAATGGCCAATCGATATATTTTTTTTATCGATTAGCTGCAACTTCTGCCTGACAGTTAATTTGAGCTCAATTGGATGTTCGCTTAAGCAAAATCCTATTTCTCATCGAAATGCGTTAATTAATAAACAAAAATAATAACGTAATATTTGTATATATATATATATATATATATAGAGAGAGAGAGAGACCAGCTCACATAGGTTTATGTAGACATGTCCTTAGGAATCTGTAAAGGACATACAAATTTAAACTATCGATTTGCACTCAAAAATATCCAAAATTCCAAAACAAATTGGCCACAAATGAAAACTTGAATAATCTCTTCTAATTTGGCCATTTCAAGGATTATTCGGTTATTTTTTTCGGACCACTGATAGTCCTTGGCCTTAGAAAATGTGCAAGGATATGGACGAGTTGTAGTTCTTTCTCTGAGTCTGCCTTTTGGTGCAGCCTAAAAATATGCTGCAATCCTTTTTAGTTTCTGAGACGATCATCATCAATTTTGTTTATTTATTTTGTATAAAATGAAAGAAAAATAAAACAAAAGAAATTTAAGTTTATTTATTTTTATTTATTAAAAATGAATAATAAAACAAAGTAAATTTAAGTTTATTTAGTTTTATTTATTAAAATATTTGATCCCATCAGTTTTATAATTGTTCTCACATCTTTTGTTCACTTTTGTTTTCTATAAAGAAATATATATAAATATACAATATATATATACAATATACATATATATATATGTAAATATATATATACAATATATATATACAATGTATACATATGTATGTCTCAATATTCCAACAAATGTATTTAGAAGAGTATTCTCCAATTGAAATAAATTGTATTACTTTGAGTACTATTTTGTCATCCAAAGATATCAGCGGGGACTAGATCAAGAATGTATATATTTATATATATATATACGCTTGAAATAATATTATTGTATTAATTTGGTATTTGGCTATTTGTGTTTATTATTGTGTTTTGTGCTTGTTGCAGGTGGTCCTCTCGGCCTGCTCCTCATATTTCCAGAGCCTGTTTCTGCAGCACTCCGATCCACATCCAATTGTGATATTAAAGGACGTCCGTTTTGCCGAGCTGCAAACTTTAGTTGAATTCATGTACAAGGGCGAGGTGAACGTGCAATATTGTCAGTTGCCAGCGCTGCTCAAGACAGCCGAATCACTCAAGGTGAGTAGACAACAACCATCTTCCCTCTCTCTCTTGCTCTCTCTCTTCCTCTTTTTATATTGACCTGACTTGTGATTCTTTGTTTAGGTTAAGGGCCTAGCCGAGATGACAAATCAAAATACGACGCTGCGGGAACCCGAACGGGAACCGGATCGACTACGTCCCCATTCGCAGGCCAGCGGTGCCAGCAAAACGGCCGATAGTCCAACAGCAGCAGCGCTCGATGCAACGGCAGCAACAGCAGCAGCAGCAGCGACAGCAACCAGCTCATCAACAGCAACTGCAGCAACAACAGCAACCACAACAACAACAGCAGCAGCAGCAGCAGCGACAGCAACGGGTGGCGGCAGCAGCTCATCCACGAGCAGTACGACAAGCAGTACAGCAACAACAGCAACAACAACAGCAGCAGCAGCAGCAGTAACAAGCACAGCAACAGCAACAACAACACAAGCAGCAACACCAACACAAGCAGCAGCAGCAGCAGCAGCTGAGAGTGGATCTGGGGCATTGGCGGCGAAGCGTGAGGCAAGCGAACGTTGCAGTCCGACGCCGCCAAAGCGACCAGCGAGCAGCGGCACCGCTGCCATTGAGTTGCTGGAGGATGATGATGAGGATGAGGATGATGAGGACGATGACCTTGAGGAGGGTGAGGAACAGCTGCAGCTGGGCGAGGAGGAGGAGCTGGATGAGGATACACCAATGCCGCTAGATCTCTATCAAAGACCCGCCGCTGTTGTGCCGCCCGAAAGCGCCACCAGCAGCCACAATAAAAACAGGAGCAGTAACAACCCAAGCACCAGCACCAGCAGCAGCAATAACAACAATAACAACAACAACAACAACACAAGCAGCAGCAGCAGTAACAACAATAACAACAGCCACAACAACAATAGCAGCAGCAGTAGTAATAACAACAACATTAACAAGAACAGCAGCAGCAGCACCAGCACCAGCAGCAGCAACAACAACAACCAAATGAAGGCCACCTGCTCCTCCTCCTCAGCGCAAGTATCGCCCAGCGGCAGCAACGGCGACTGCGCAGCCAACGCAGCAGTTGAGCCGAGCAGCCATATTGTTGTTGCCGTAGATGATGATGATGATGATGACGACGACGATGATCATGCGGAAGACAATGAGCTGGACGACATGGATGACCATGTGATTGTTGTGGACCGTTCGAGAGCAGCTGCCACAGCAGCGGCGGCACGCGACATCGCGCAGCGCATTGCGCATCAGAGTGCGCGGGCGAGGGGGGTGCATGGCGAGGATGAGGACGAGGACGATGATGACGATGAGGAGGATGCGCTGCTGCCGACGGCAGCGCACGAATCCTCGATCCATTCGCCGAACATCGGCATTGGCGGTCTGCAGCCAAAATCTGAATTGCTGGACGATGACTATGATGACGAGATGGATCTGGATGATGATGATGAGGCGGACAACAGCAGCAACGATATGGGCCTCAACATGAAGATGAGCAGCGGCGGTGTCGATCTCTCAACGGGCTCAACCGTAATACCATCGCCGTTGATCACGCTGCCCTCATCATCGGCAGCAGCAGCTGCTGCTCATGCAGCCGCCGCAGCAGCCGCCCATGCAGCGGCCGCCATGGAATCAGCACGCTCGACACCAGGGGGTGGCGCCTCCGATCTAAGTCTGTCAGCGCGTCCAGCGTCACGATCATCGCGCGACGGCAGCAATGCCGCCGATGGACGCTCCACTAGCCTATTGAATCCCGGCTCCGTAGCCGGACTCTTGCCAGTGCAATCGGTGCCATTGGTGAGTGTTGCAAGTTCACCCTTTAACTGTGACCATCACAAACCATCCTTACTCCCTCTACTCTACTACTATATAGAAGTGCTCTATATATGACATCGATTTAATGATTTCTCTTAAATTATACCTATATAATATATATATATATTATAATTATACCTGCACTGCGATCTACCAGATCTATTGTGCCCCCTTCTGAGCCTACAGCGCATCCATCAACCCCAGCTTCCGCACGAATGCGAGAATCTTTGTTGGGTTGATTGGTTCTGTGGTCCTTTGGTGCTCATAACATGCATTTCTAGGATGCTGCATCCACTTCTAGTTAAGTCGACACCCTCAGCTGGGATGTGTATTGAGGATTCTTTCTCGCTTTGACAAAACCTGCTCAGTTTGCTCCTATAAATGCCTAGTTTAGTTAGCTAACTTCTCAGTCTACAATGTCCTGTCAGTGGAGCGATGAGTATGCCAAGCCTATTCTTCCTCATGCTCATGGTTATTAGTTGCTTATAGCAAAAACAAGTAGAACAAAATCTGACATAATTATGGGTTTTTTTTTATAATAATTTTTCGATTTGATTACTTTCGATTTTGCAGAGCCTCAAGAAAGAAATCGATTGCAGTGAGGATGATAACAGCAGTCACGGTAGACACATGCAACCGCGTTCGGCATCAGCTGGCGGCGGACTGGGCGGCGACCTTGACTACCGCGCCTCGCACGAATCGGTAAGTGTTGCATAATCGAGTTCCTAGCAAACCCCGCAATCCGGCAACCCCCCCCCCCCCCCAAACCTCTCAGCCCCCCAAAAACCTTCTTACACTGATCAGACTACACCAAACAAACCCCCTCCCCCCAAAACTCTTTTCCCCAAAAATATCCATTCAGTGAATGCTTTTGCTGCTTCGATAGGTCTATACAAAAGTTAACTCGAAAACAAATTCGAATTAAAAAATAAAAAATATTGAACAAAAAAAAAAGAGAAAACTCTTTCAGAGCAATCTGAGCTATAAATTGACCCACAGAATCAGACAGAATATTATCTGTTTTAAATACGTAAATATTACTTATTTATTACACCCTCTAAATGGCTACACGCTCTATCTCTGTCTCTCTATCTCTCTCTGTCTCACTTTCTCTCTGTCTCTCTCTCTCTGTCTAAATAAACACACAAATATCTGTCTCCCAATTTAATATTCAATATTTAAATTCTCTGTTCAACTTTAAATTAAAAACAAAATATTAAGTATTCAATTTGTTTTCTCTCTCTTATTGTCTGTCTCTCTCTCTCTCTCTCTGTCTGTCGTTTATATACCTGCCATTTATATACATTGCATATTTATATATATATATCAAAACTATATATTCTATATCAAGAATTACAAAAAAAAACCAAAAAAAAAAAAAAAAGAAAACCAAATCAAGCAAAGAAAACAAATCAAAACTCAACATATGTTTTTGCTCTTCGTCGTGTTCTTTGTCTATGAATTTTATATACATACTTATATATATACACATATAAATATATATATATATATATAATCGTATATATATACATATATATATATATATATATATACATTTAACCTATATAATATCCAAAATATATTTATATACTTTCTTTTTTTCAATAAATACAAATATTTATTCAACTTTCTGTTTAACAAGCAAAGCTTTAACAAAAATACCAAAAACAATTAAGATATATATTTCTAATGTTAGTTGTTCAGTTGCAATTCTCTTTGTATATATCTAACTACATAAATATATATATATATTTATAAATATATATATATATATAGATGTTTTCCTAATTTTGTTGTTGTTATTCAACGTGTAGTGCTCTTCCTATCTAAAAACACTCTTGCTCGTATATAATATCTGTAATTTGCTATCTTTATCACACACTCACTCTCACACACACACACACACACACACACACACATACACACACTGTACTTTATATGGCAATACAATATATACAATATTATGTATTCACATATGTATATAATATACACCACTCTACTCTAAACACTCTCTGCAATAAGTTTTTGCACAGGTATTTGTAATTTTTTTTAATTTTATTTGTACTTTCCTTTTGCGTTTCGTTTTAGTTTGGCTCCTAATATAGTTGTATTTACTATTATTTTTTTTTGTTTACGTATGTGTGTGTGTGTTGCAAGCGGATTTTGTTGGCTCACACACACACACACACTCGCACACACTCGTTGCTAGCAATTTCCGCTTGCAATTCGCTCTTCCCACTTTACCCACTCATCCATTTTGCTTTGGCCATGTTTTTTTTTGTTGTTTTCTTTTTGGCCAGGCCATTTTTTATTTATTTGCTGACCATGTTTTGTTTGTTTTCTATTTTAATTTTGTTTTTCCTTTCTACAACCCTGTCGTTTCAAGTTACTGTTGTTGTTGTTGTTGGTGCACGTGGTTGTTGCAGTTGCATGTTTACGACACTATAATTTTCAATATGGCCTGTTGGCCATCTCGGCCCCCATCCAGCCTTGCTTGACCCAATGCTATTCAATTAAGCAAATACCCTACACTACTCCAATTACCCGGTGTATTGTGCTTTAAGAAGAGCGCGTAAATCGCAGTTACTCGTTACTCGTAACTCGTCACTCGTTACTCGCTACTCGTCACTCGTTACTTGATGTATTTCTTTTCTTACTATTTGTATTTAATTTGAGTTTATTTAGTGATAAATATTTGTATGCTGTTGCAATCAATAGATTAGAATCGGAATTTATTTCGATATTTTTTCCATTTTTTTTTTTCCTATTTGGCATTATGAGAAGCGCATAGAAAGTCGCACATTTGTCGAACTTTGGCATTTGAACAATATTCATCGTTTTGTCATTTTGTCGTTTCGTGTTTTGAATTTGGAATTTCGTGTTCGTCCCTTTTACACATAATTTATTACATAAGTCGCAAGTGCAACAAAGCAACAATATAAAGAGAGAGAGAAATGGCAAAAATGTCGTAAAAACAGTTCGGAATAAAGCAATACACAAAAATAATTAAATAAAATACGTAACAATTTTTCAATTTGAATATTCGTATTGATTTTCCGACGCTGTGTGCCACAACAAAAACAAACGCTACAACGAGTGTTGCAACTAAATCAGCTGCTTGCAGTTTTCGTTTTGCCAATTGCCACATTTTGGGCAGGCAGGGTGCCGTTAGACTGTCAGGCTGTTGGGCGCAGCGAACGCAACTGTACTTGCCAGTTTTAAGGATTTGCGAAAGGCATCCTCGTAAGCACAACGACTGTGATAAAAAAAAAAACTGGCAAAACATTTAGCTTCCGGCAAATTTATTTTCATATTACACTTTCTTGTTTTTCGCCTGTTCGTTTTTTTTTTTTTTTGTATATTTATTTTTGTAAATTATTTTCTCTTATTTTTGCTTTTTTATTGCCTCTTTTTCGACACACTCGCATTCAGCCCCCCTCATTTGTGGAACGTGGCCGCTTCTGCCCTTTTAAGCGAACAAATTTTGTGAACAAGCTTCAAAAACAAAACAAAAACCGACAAAAAATATATTATTCGCCGCTGTCGTTTTTATTATGTTTCTTGACTCTCCTGTGAATGCGTGTGCTATGTGCGCAATGTGTGTGTGTGTGGGTGTATGTCTGTCGAATGTTTTTTATTTTATTTTTTTATATTTTTTTTTTTGTGCTCGTCAACGACGGCAACGATGAGGACGTCACCGGTGCAAAGAAAAAGTACAAAACGCACTTTGTTGCAACGCTTGACGAATTTAAGCGACGCACAGTCAGCAGAGTGTTGAAGCCTGCAAGGGAGATGCTGCACACACACACACACTCACACATTTACACACACACACACACACACACAGAAAGGATAACATCCTGTGTGTGGAACGACGACGCACGACAGACTGCAAAGTAGTAGTGACTTCAAATATTGTGACGAAAGCAATTATTAAAGAGTTATCGATATCGATCAAAATGAAGTATCGATATTATATCGATATTGGCTGCTTTAGTTTATAGTGTTGCTGCAACTGTCAAATATATTTTATGTGACATTATTGTTGAAATAACGATAGATTCCCTGAGTTAGCAGTAAAGCAGGCACCGAATTCGGTAAAACAGCTCTTGATGAAAATCGATAAGTGTGCAGTTAACGATAATCGATAAGCATATCGCTATCGATAACTGAGCAACAAACTGTTATCTCCAAACGCTAAATTTAAGCTGTGGGCCATCGACAAACTTCAGCTACAACATCATATAACCTTCCAAGTTAGAGGACAACGTTGGGTAACACATCCAATAGTCACACACACACGCACACACACACATACACACTGTCATACACTCACACACACTTAGTCAGTGCAATTTACACACACACACACAAACACGTTGGAAACGCACATGTGCATAAATTCAAATAAAAAATTTATCTAAAAAACAAAAACCAAAAATAAATAGCAAAGAAAAAATTTCAAAAAAAAAAACGAAGAAATGGCATAAAATAAAATGCACACGCGTCTGGAGTCGTTGGAGTCGGACGTTGACGTTGATGCACACACACAAACACACACACACACACATACATATGCAAATGGCTGTGCCCCTCGTTGTGCGTGTGTGTTTGTGTGTGTGTGTGTGTGTGTGTCGTGCAATTTGTTGCCTCGACTCTTGGCATTTGCCGCCTGCAGACGCAGACCTGAGCCAGCCCAGCCGCATTTGCCGCATCATAAATACTTTTGCTTTTACACTTTCCTTTTTTTTTTGTTCATGTGAATGTGTTTGTGTGTGCCTCTGTGTGTGTGTGTGTGTGTGTGTGTGTGTGTGTGTGTGTGTGTACGTCTGCTGCTGTCTCGCTCAAGCATTTGCTTGGGCACGTCTCGAAATTATAAGAATAATAATAATAATAATAACAGCGCATAGGCGCAAAAAAAGACAAAAATCAACGTGCAGCAAAAGCAACTTTTGCTTTCTTTTCACAAACACACACACACACACACACACACACACAGACACACATGCAGTTACACCTATACAGACGCGTATTTAATTTTGAAACAAATACCTTCTTTTTATTTCATTTCTTTTTTGTAAGCCTCCCCCTCCACTCGTCGTCTGACTTGCTGCCTGCCTCTCTTTCACTCTTCACTTGTATCGCTTTCCCACTCCGACTTCTGTTGCTGCTCTGCTTCTGCTGCTGCTTCTGCTGCTGCTGCTTTTGCAACTCATTCTTTCATTTTTCATTTTTGCCTGTTCGCTGCTTTCGTCGTCGCCGTCGCCGTCGCAGTCGCCGTCGTAGTCGTCGTTATGCATTTCATTTTCGTAGCATACCTTTAGGCAGCCTCTCAACTGTCGCTGGGCTTGCATTTTATGCCGCGTCATCGCCCCTCTTCGTCCTTCCATGTGTCTGTGCAGCTTAGCAGCGTATGCGTAATTTTTGTTGTTGTTTTTTTATATTCTTCTGTTGCGTTTATTTTGGCTCACTTTACTTTTAGATTAAATTATACAAAATATGAAAGGGGTAAAGCAGAACAATCTAAATACTCTGATCAATGGCAAAACTGTCAATCATACGCATACACACACACACACACACACAGAATACATGTAAAAAGGCAACAAATGCCAAAACGCATTTATATTGTATTGCATACAATGTGTGTCTGTGTGTGTGTGTGTGTGTGTGTGTGTGTGTGTGTGTGTGTGTGTGTGTGTGTGTGTGTGTGTGTGTGTGTGTGTGTTAGCCAGCATTTTGACTCCTGCACAAAACTCCACGCACATTGCACATTTATGCGGCACTCCAGACCCTCCCTCCACCTGCCACTCCCCCCCGCCCTTCCTCCACCGATCTCTTACGCTCACATGCGCTGACGTCGACATTGACAGCGCTGCCCGGGCATTGTAATCAGTGCGCCGCGTTGATTGCAAAGTTTTCAAGTGCTTCGTTTTTTTTCAGTTTTTTATTTGGCTGTTTTTTTTTTTCGTATTTTGTATTTTGTTTTGTTGCCCAGCCAGTTCTGCCCAGTTTGTTTTTGGGCGTAGCACCATAGGCCACTGAGTGCAACCCAGGCGAAGTGAGTGGGTGCCCAGGGGTCCCAACGGTGGTTAACGCAATTCGAGGGGAAGGGTTGCCAAGCCGGGTGGCAGGTGGCGGTTGCCAGTTGCCAGTTGGCAGCTGTGGGGAGCTGTAAAAATTTTATCATAAAGCTGCTAATAGCCTAGCCTAACGGACTGTTTGCCAAAGGCTTAAAGGGAGCTTTTGGCAAATCGAATGGAAATACACGCTCTATAAAGATATACACACACACACACACAAACATATATACATAAACAGACGTGACGAAAGATTCCCATCTCAAACAATATCGATAGGGCAAACTGGCCGAGATAAATATGATACGATTTTATCAATCATCGATGACTGTCTCAAAGAATTCTTAACTTTATAATACAGTTGTCCTCTCTTTCTCTCTCCTGCAATCGGCCGACTATATTATAATGCATAAGTCGCACTTTTGATATTCTCTGATTTGATTAATTTTCAATTCAATAATTCTCATATCTTCAGTGAAGTCAGATCCCACAAATATATATGTGTATAAAATAACCAATTATTTTGCCCAATTGCAACTAATTCTGCTTGAGTATCTTGTTTACACATTTGCTGAGATTCTTCATTCTCTATGATACTTAAACTATTCTGATATGATCTGATGGGAAGAAGAGCTCTTGCATTTATACACATCATCATTCCAATTTAATTGCTTGTTTGTTGATTCTGCAAATTGTTTGTACGCTTAATTTTGGACGCACTAATGCCGTTGAAGTATCTGACGAGAAATCTCGATTGCTTTAAGCCAGTGCGGCTCAACTACAGTGCAGATTCAGATACACCCGTCGGCAGATTCCCTTCTGCGTACCGTATTCAATGTCTGACTTTTGTTTCGACGGTTTTTTGTTTTGTATCTTTCGACTACTTTAGCTGTTTGCATTTCGTGCGCGCATCACGAAGCATTCTATGTCTGCCTCTGTGTGTTTCTCTATATATATATATATACATATATATTTCATTTTTATTAAAAATCAGCCAAAAGCGCAGCCCACAACAGACAAAACCCCCATAGCCAAAACGTCAAACGACACACACAAAAAATATATATTACACAACAAAAAAATAAAAAAAAAGAAGAAGACAAATATTACAAAACACTGCCACCAAACACACACCCACACCCACACACCACACATCACACACACAGAACTCACACACGAAGGCCCAAAAAAAGGGCAGCAGTTAAAATATTGTTGCATACGTTCTGGCGCCAACTGCACTTCCATATGCCAAACTGCATGTGTACGTGTGTGTGTGCGGGTGTGTGTGTGTGAATTTGCATTGCTCTTCTCCATCGCCATCGCCGTTGTTGTTGTTGTTGTTGTTGCTGCTCACACAAACAAAAAAATTATAACAATACATAATAATTTGAGCAAAAATATTACGAAAAAATATTTCAAATAGTCGCTTCCGCTCTAACGGTTTCTGCTATCCGTCCCCCAACCTGGATGCCACCCCCTAGCTATCTGCTCTCCTAACATCCAACGCGCGTGTGAGTGTGTGTCCTTTTGGGTGTGTGTGTGTGTGTGTGAGCATCTCCTCTTGCCAGATGCGTTGTATGCGTCATCTATTGCGTCTATTTTGGCGGCTGTTTTGCAACATAGCGAATGGGAGGATGGGCTGGGGGTGGAGGAATTTGGGAGGATAGGTGGCATATAGCGGGAGCAGGTGGCAGCTGCTCAAAGGCCAGCAACGAGTTTTATTAAAAATATGCGAATATTCATATTAAAAATGTGCAAGCCAACAAACTGCAGTACAAAAACACAGCTTTAAATGCAGCTCACAAAATGCTCGCAAAAACAAACAACACAAAAAAGATTCATATTCAAAATAATTTGCTAAGCAAAAATAGAAACAAACAAAATAAAGAACGATTTTCTTAGGCGTGCCAAAGATTACATATCCTTGTAGACCGTAGTCAAATTGCTGACATCTAAATTTCACTATAAATTAAAAAAACTGACGATCCGACTGACTTTAACAATCTTTACCGACTTGCATGTACATACGTAGCTAATATACAAGAAAAACTATGGGTTTCACTTATCATTTGAAAATCTGAATGCCCATTGCAAGTGAATGCAAGTTGAACAAGAAGAAGGCCGACAACCGTTGAAAATTTTCGTGGCAAGAACCCAAAAAACCAAAACCAGACGCACATCGATCGATATTTGATTATTATAGCGACAACGACAACGACGACGACGACGACGAAAAGTCGCAAGACGATGACGCAGACATTGACATGGTGGAGGTCTGGCCTGGTCGCTGATGGGACGCTGGTGCAGCGGGTGGACGCTGGGCTGACAGACGCAGTCAGGACATAAAACTCAATGGTTGATGTGGCTGGATAAGTCGGGAGTCGAATGGGAGAAACGAGTTGAGGAGGAGGAGGAGGGAGGATTGAGACGAGAGAGTCGAGACTCAGCAAGCGGCTGTCGTCTGGGTCGCTGATAATGATTCCATTAGCCGAAAAGGTGGCGCGTTGAACTTGCAAACGGTTCAATGACATGTGGCTAACTGAACTGTGTTCACTCCCCTTCAGTCTCTCTCTCTCTCTCTCTCTTTCTCTCTCTCTCTCTCTCTAACTCGCACTGTCATGTTGTTATGCTGTTGCCTTGTTGCTGTCTCTCTTTAGTGGCAAATCAATTGCCAAAGTGTGAGCATCTTTAGCGAATGCTTGCTGGCCAAGTTGGCCTGCATAATGTGGCCAGCTGTGAATAATGCAAATTGGCTTTTTGGACACACACACACACACACACATGCATGTATGTGTGACCCAGATTGTTGCTGCTGTGCAGCTTTATTGAAAAATATGCCGCATTTCGTTTGTGGCGACAGCCATCTAAAACATCACCGAAATTCACTCGGCTCAACTCTGCAATTTGCCTAATGGAAACCTTTTGGCACAAAGAAAGGTCGGCCAAAAGGTAAATCACGCAACATCGCCACATCGCCACATCTACGTATGCTCACATACTTAGTGAGTACTCGTTGTGGCAGTAGCAGTAGCAGTAGCAGTAGCAGCTGCATCAGGATTTACTTTCTGAGTTAGTGGTGCACTGGACTCGTCCACTTGACCACTGGGCCAAACTTTGACAGTTGCTTTAAGCAAAAAGTTACACAAAACTAGAAAACTTATTGCAACGTTCAATTCAAATTTGCCAATTTAAGTTGAAATCCAGGCATTATTTTTATTTTTGGGTATCTCGACTATATATTTATCTTAGCAAATGTTTTTCGCATTTCAAATTTGCCTCTTAATGTAATCGTAAATCAATCAACTCGACAACTTATCTTAGTTATTGGTATTTTTCTTCTATTTACTGAACTGTGCAATTTGTAAAGAAATTACACTCGTCTATTCTATTCTTTAGTCAGCTCTTTAGTTGTCTCTCACTATCTGATATATTTCTCTTGCACTTGCCTTCCCATACACCCCAATTATTTATACAGAAATATTGAATTAATTAATTTAAACTCCTTTGTGTACTACACATGTCAGCTTCACACACACAGAAACTTACTCCACATATACAAACTGTTAACTGAATATTTATGTATGTATATACTATTGCAACTTGTAGCATAACCTTTTATTATATGAACGTATGTATCGCATGTTTTTTAATATACCATAAATACTGACCTACTAATATCATATTCAAAATCTACTACCACAGTACATCAAAATACCTAAAAAAAAAAAATAAAAAATATCATACAAAAATACAAAAAAAAAAAAAACAAACAAGAAAAAACCACATGAATATATAAAATCCTAACTTAGCTTTTGCGCTTTATAAAAACAGAAACCGTATAAACACCAAAAACCCCTAACAAAATTATCAAAATTAAAAAAAAAAAATGTACGAAAACAATGAACTAAATATAATAATTTGGCTGAACCAATTGAATAAAATTGACTGCACATAAATTTGGACTATTCCCGAGAACTTAAACCCTCCCGCAATTTGAATTGGCATATTGTTTATTTTACTTGTATGTAATACTATTTCCATGCTATAGGAACCACCCTCTGTCAAATAACTTTGCATATGTTTTACTAGTGGAATATTTAAGAATATTTCTTTCTTCTTCTTTTGTTCTTTTTGTTGATTTGAATACTTTTATATATACTTAATACTTATCAATATAATTATATATATGTAATTTGTGCTACTTATCTTGCTGTCTTTGTCTTACACGCTATCTGCCTCGCTCTAAGCTCTCTGTCTCTCTCTCTCTCTCTGTCTCTGTGTGTCTCTCTCTCTCTCTCTCTCTATTTAACTATCTACTCGTATCTATTAATATATTTCAATGTGTCAAACTGTGTGTTGTGCTTTTACATACTATATAATAATAATCCCAATCAAAACATACCTATGAAATGAAATTCAAACGAAAAAACAGTAAAGAAAAGCTTAGAAGAAGAAGAATCAGCAAACATTGCTTAGTATATCATCAATTCAACCTAGAAAACAAGAGGGGTCCAGTAAAAACCAAATATGTTCCCTGAACGTTGTGCAATTAAATAAAAAATAAAAAAAGGAAAAGCAAACAAGCTAAAAAAAAAAATATATTATCTATAAAAATGCATTAACTATAAACAAGAATATCGTACTAAAGCGCTTTTGGTGTTTTTTAAGTTACATGATTGACAAAAAAAAAAAGAAAAAAACCAACGAAACAATTTCGTTCAACAGTCAAACAGCAACAAACACAAAAAAAAAGGAAAAAAGAAAAAACCTAAATCAAATTAACAACATTGATGCTATACACATACACACACTCCAAACATACACACACATACATACACATACACATAACAATGTTTTTTTTCTGATATATCTATGTATTATCTAAATGTGGAACGCTTTTACATAAATCGTTCGTTCGTTGTTCGTTTATGTAAATGGTAAATGTGTGTGTTCTATTTTTCCATAAGCTAAATGTATTTATTTTCGTTATATTATATGTGAAATTTTCAATAATACATATTTATATATATGTATGTATTGTATGTATGTCTGTATGTATGTATGTATGTTTACTATATATGATTTTTATTGTCTTAGAATTTCATTTGAATTTTCAATTACAAAATGGCCATTTTTATAAGTACATCAATTGCATTCATTTTACTAAAAATATTCTTAAAAAATATCATCAGGTGAGCTCAAAAATATTGCAGAAATTATGCGTTAACAGTGAATTGCTAGAAGAACTTCGTAAAATGATGAGTAACGAGTGAGTTAGCTAGATGAACTTCATTGGCTAATGTAAAAGCGGCGAGTGAGCTAGATGAACTTCGAACAGCGACGAGTAACGAGGGAGCTGGGAGATTTTCGAAAAGCAACGAGAAACGAGTGACCTTGAAAAGCTTAGCTAAGCAATAAGCTAAATGAATTAGGCTCAAGCAACAAGTAACGAAATAACTAGAAGAATTCGATAAGGAAACGAGTAGCGAGTGAGCTATCTGAAGTGAAAAGTGAGCTAGGAGAACTACGGAAAGCGACGAGAAAACTAGAAAAACTTTGTAAAGCAACGAGCAAAGAGTGAACTATACAAACTTTGTAAGGCAACTAGTAACGAGTTAACTAGAAAAACATAAAGCAATCATTAACGGGGGAGCTAGAAGAACTTCGTACAGCAACGAGTAACAAGTGAGCTAGAAGAACTTCGTACAGCAACGAGTAACAAGTGAGCTAGAAGAACTTCGTACAGCAACGAGCAACAAGTGAGCTAGAAGAACTTTGTAACTCAAACAAGGAGTAGCAATTGAGCTAGCAGAGCTTCGTATAGTAACCAGTGAGAAGTGAATTAGAAAAACATTAAAAAGCAACGAGTAACAAGTCACCCAGAAAAACTTCGTAACGAGTCAACCAAACTGGAGAGTATTGCACAAAATAAGGAACACGAAGGGAGCTAAAAAATACTTGGCAAAGCAACGAGAACGAATTGTGCTTAAATCTCTGCGAGAATTTTCAAGGAACTAGAACGTTGCTAAGCAATGACTCATTAAGTGTCCTTAAGTTCATAAGAGTTCACATGAATGAAGCCAAAAACTACTAAATCATTTGGTATCTCGACTGATCATAGATATATTTATCAACATTTGGATTCATTTTGTGTTTTCTTCTGTTTTGCAATTTGTCGCGCTTAGAATTTATTTATTTATTTATTTTTGTTTGGCCAAGAAATGTACTTTTGTGTGTGTGTGTGTGTGTTTGTTTTGATGTTGTGTTTTACTTGTTGATGTTTTGGTACCTCGATGTTGTTCAATTTTTATTTTGTTGTTTTCATAAACTCTCTATCTCTCTATCCTATCTATCTATCTATCTATCTATCTGTCTATCTCTCTTTTTTCTAACTGTCTAACTGTCTATCTCTCTGTCTATCTGTGTAACTCTTTTTAAAAAATATCTAACTCGCTCTGTCTGTTTTAAAATATATAATATACTCGTATATATACATAATATATGCCTTTGTACCATATCATTTATCGTTGTTGTACTCTAAAGCTATTTAAAACTAAGTTTAAACGAAATGTAAACTCAACAATTCGATTGAATCAATGTGACCAGATGTGTTTACAAATATAATCGAATCACATATTGTATCTTTTTATATGGCATATTATGTATATGTATAAGTCTACGGATCTGTCTATTACTCTAGGTATTTCACAAATTAGCATATATACAGATGTGGATATGTACAAGTGCATTTATATATTATGTGTATATAATATATAAACGTGTGTATGTATTGCTGTCTCTATATATGTGTATTATCGACTAAATCAACCCATTATACAAAATGTATTAAGCTTTGTCGACCCTCGTTAAGAAATTAAAGATTAACAGCGAATGGCAGCATTGCCAGCAGCGAAACGTAGGCGTTGCCAGCTTTCATTCGAGACGTTACGTAACGAGCGTTGCCAGCTGTCCGCCAATTGTGCTGTGTGTGTCTCCTTGCCCGACTCCATTCAACTTGTTTGAGTTGAGGTTTTTGGAATGTGCGCAATGCCAGATCAACTGTTTGTCAATGTTTCTTAAGGCCTCTCGAACCTTATGGATAACGTACTTAAGTTCCCACTTGTCTGTGAGCCTCTTCAATTTGAACTCAGTTGGTTGATTCAAATTGTGGCTATATTTTCAAACAGATATTTCTGATTTCTGATTTCCTTTCGTTTCTCGCTGTTCAAAGTTGACTAATTGATTGATTGTTTATATTTTTTTGATTCTTTAAATTGTTTTTGTTTATTGTCATAAGAATATTGTCAAGAAGTTGATCTACGTTTTTTGAAAGAGGCTGTGCCAAATGAAACGTTTCAAACGTTACTTTTTCTTAAAAGATCATTTAGTTTATATCATTCGGATGAGATCAAAGTTATTCCATGCATTCCAAGTGCTCAACTAGCATATTTAATATCCCATTCTCTGTGCGAAAAAAGAGTGCAGCATCGGCAGGAAAAACTAGAAAACTTCTTGAAAATATTTTGGACTTAAATCCCTCTTTTTTTGTTTTGTTTTCAACTGATCTCAAATAAAAGTTGACCAAATTTTTAATTCGATATTACGAAAAAAAAGAACACGATCTGGCCCAACAAAAGCTACGCAACTGCTGAGTTTGTTTTCTACTGTTTCCAAAATGTTGTATGTTTATTTTATTTATTTTTTTTTTTCAATTGATTTGGAATATTTTTTATGTTACCAAGGCGGCAGTGGCCACAAATTGTTTATAATTTTTCAAAATTTCTTATAAGCATCTATAATATATTATTTTTAATTTAATAATTTCTTGTACAACAAAATTTTGACGCAAAAATTGGCAAAACAAAAAAAAAAAAACAACTTTTTTCATTTTTGTTGTTTGTTTCTTTTTTGGTTTTTGAGCAAAAGTAAAAAAGCAAAGAAGAAGTAGGCAAAGTACGTGGTGAAAACCCTTTTTTCATACTTCAGATTTTTGAAAATATTTTCGTTTTGTTTTTTCGATTTTTTGCCGAAGCAAAATTTTGTTTATGATTTGAAGAACCAGTTCGAGTAAAACCAAAAAATAACAATAATAAAAAAGTACTGAAAATACGCGTCTAAAACTTAACAAAATTCTATTGCACAATGTGCAAAAAGCAGAACGTGAAACTTAAGTTACAAATTCTTAACAATAAGTTTGAACAAAACCAAAAATTATGTTACAAAAACCAAAACTTACAAAAACACAAAAATGTAAAACAAAAACCAATAAACCAAAAACACAAAAAAAAAAAAAAAAAAAACAACCAAACAAATAATGAAAAAATCAAACAAAAAGCAAAACTATTATTAACGTACGATTATGTGACGTTTTTCGAACGACGCCCAAACAAAAATCGAAATTCAACTTCTTGAAAACAAAAACAAAAAAGTATATATATGCATTCATATAACTTATATATGTATATATATATTCATATATATAAAAATGTTTGTATCGAAATTCTAGAAATGCAAAATAACTTAGTACAACAGCAAGCAAAACCAAAAAACAAAAAGCAAAAAAAAAGCAGTTATAGATAATAAACAACAACTACAATAAATACACAACGAATGACATGCTGAAACCCCCTCTTGTTTTTACTGGCACCACCTGCCAAGTTGAAAGATATGTAAAGTCAATAGTTAAGTAGAGCTACAAGCTCACAAAATTGAAACTTGAAAGATTGTAGCCGAGGCGCAGAGCTGAGAGAGCGTCGCCAGCTGAGCTCTGGCGGCCATTTTAGCTTTTGCAATTAGTTTCCGCTCTCTTCTACTTCTATAACGATATCAGATATATACATATATATTACTTTCTTATAATTTTTATTTAATGTTGTGTTATTTCCTTGCAAAAAAACAAAAAAAAAAAACAAATGTAACTTTTGTAATGATTTTTATTTATTCTATTTTTTTCTCTATCTTCCTCTATATTTAATTATATATACATACATATATATATATATATATATATATGTATATATATATACATATATATTTCACTTCTTTTATCTTTCATATATATAAATATTTATATATATATATTTATTTATTTATATATATATATATAGAGTATACAAGTCAATATAAAATGTAACTTATTGAATATGCGAAAGCGAGAAGAGGCAGACCTTAAAGTATAGCAAATTTGATTTTGTAACTGTAAACGTAACTCATTTTTATTGATTGATATCCAGTTGAAATATGTTTGTTTTTCCTGGCCTAAAGCAACCAGAAGAGTGAGAAAAAAAACTCTACGTTAATTATTATTATTGTTTCATTCTATTATATGGTTCCAATTCTGATTATTTTCATTTTCGTTGTGTTAGTTTTGAAGCTCTTACTATATCTCTCTTTCCATCTGAACTTCTTTATCCCTCTCTCTATCTCTCTCTCTCTCTACCTATGTCTCTCATTTTCTCTCTGTCTACTGCAGTAAAACTACAACCACAGAAAATGAAGTATAAAATCTTTATTATTTATTATTTTTTTTATTTTTTTTTTTAAATAATTTTTTGTTGTTTTGTAAAGGGTTAAAAACACAGTATTAAAAAAAAATAGTTGTAAAGACAAAGAAAACGAAGAAAAGCAAAAATAAATGAGAAGCGATAACAATAGCGATTCAAAATAAATGGCACTCATATCGATAACATAAAGAGCTAAGCAAAAACTATCGATCGATCGATTGCAAGCAAAAACTGAAACTGAAAATACCAAAAATAAAATACAAAAAATTGCAAAATACAAATACAAAAAAAAAAAAAAAAAAAACGAAACGTAAAGAAGTTGATGTTGGATTTTTGTTTGGTGTTTGTTCCAGGAAACGTCCGAATCGCCCCAACAACACGCTGTGGGCGTTGGCGCGGTCCTCGGCGGCGGCATGAGCAGCAGCAGCAGCAGCAGCGCAGCCGCCGCCGCCGCAGCCGTTGCCGCCGCAGCCGCAGCCGCTGCCCACGAGCAGCATCAGCCGCAAACGTCGCCACCGCCGCCGTTGCACCTATTGCCATGCATATACTGCGGCGCCGCCTTCCCCAACCAAAACAAACTTACGCGTCACCTCCTCTCGCACTCGCTGAAGACGCTCGAGTATCGCGAGCCCGCCTCCCATGCGGCAATGCTTCACTCGCAGATGCGAACGGCCCACGACCTCAACATCGGCGCCTTATCGCAACCGTTTGCCTTCCAGGCAGCGATGGCAGCCAGCACCGGCAGCACGGATCCGCAGGATCAAGCGGCCGCTGTGGCCGCCGCCTTGGGCCTTGAAATGGAGATAGCGCTGCACGGCGTCAGCTGCACAATACAAAGCTTGACGGCCAGCTGCCTGGAGGCAGCTGCTGGCAGCGGAGCACCCGGCTCCAGTGGTGCTGGCGGTCGACTCGGATTAAGCGGCTCATCCACATCGGGCAATGGTGGCCTTGGGTCAACAGCCGGAATGCTGCTGGGCAGTGGTTCAGCGGGTGGCAGTGGCTGTGGCGGCAGTGGTGGTGGTGGTGGTGGTGGTGGCATGGGCGGCAGTGGTGGTTGCGGCGGTGGCTCTTCGTCGCCCTCAACGTCCGCCGCAGCGTCGGCAGCGGCGCAGTCCGGCTCGTCGGCCGCCCCGTTGCTCGGCGCGTCAAGTGATCCGAATAGTGTTGTCATGTGTAAGTTCTGTGCTAAAAGTTTTCCCGATGTTACATCACTGATCACGCATTTGTCGGTACATACAGGTGATCGACCATTTAAATGTGAGTTTTGTGGCAAAGCGTTTAAGCTGCGCCACCACATGAAAGATCATTGTCGCGTGCATACGGGTAAGTCTCTACCAACGATCCACAAGTGAGATCGATTACTATGCATATACATACAGACCCTATTCATACACATCATCGATCATCCACTGAATCAAAATCCAATCTCGTTAAGAGCTTTGATGAATCTCAACTAGAAACTATATTACAACAATAAGAATATATCTCTAATCATATCTTGAGTACCTTCCATGATATTCTGAGTTTATATTTCAAAGATCATAAGTAATTGGGTATGCAGCTATATCATCTTCTTAAAAAAACAAGAGATCATAAGTAATTGGGTATGCAGCTATATCATCTTCTTAAAAAAACACATTATAATAAACTTTAGGCTCCTTAAAGCTCGCTCTTAAATTCAACTCTATTGAATTTGCGGTTATATTCAGATTTAACTTTAAGCTCGATCTCAATCCGTGATTTAAATAACAGTTAAGCTGTAAAGTTCAAGTTTGCTTGCATTTAGTTTCAATTTGGTAATAATAATAAGGCTGCATACTTGAATCCTCACTAAGCGATTGCTTTCAAATCTCTTTCACACGCCACAAAAAAAGATGAAGATTCAAATATTCGATCAAATCTTTAAGCTGCCAATTTGGGCGTGATTGATGGTGATTGTTGTCCAACACGAGTGTTAAAAATTCACCTATGATTGATTTTGGACCCATTGTAAAACAGAGCTCATAAAAGAACGTAAACCATCACACTCACACACACACACACACACACACGCACATCATTGACATGATTTGAAGAAAATATTGGTTTTATCCATTATCTGACATATTGAACCTACTTTTGTGGCCCCGCAACAAAAACGTGTATCGTTTTGTGTGGGAATTGCAGGTGAACGACCATTCAGATGTCATATGTGCGGAAAAACTTTCTCGCGCTCAACGATCCTCAAGGCGCACGAGAAAACGCATTTTCCCAAATTTGGGCGAAAGTTTTTGTCACCCAGCCCTGTCGATACAAAGGATGAGCTACCGCAATAGTGAAACGATTTTAGTTTGTTATTAAATTATTATTATTATTACTATTACTATTACAATAATAATAACAATAACAACAACAACAACAACAACAACAGCAGCAACAACGGTGCAAACTATTTGCATAACAACAACAACAACTACAACTACAATTGATGAGAACGAGACAACAACAACAACAGCAGCAGCATCAGCAGCAGCAGTTAAAGCGGCAGCAAAGTAGCCAGAATGAGACAGCAACAGCAACAATTTTTGACTTACTTAAGCGAAAAGCGCAAAGCTTAGACACTTACACACACACACACACACACACACACATACATACGAACACTAATATACATATGAATATATATATAAATATGTATAAACAATATGTACATATTTTATTACTTATATAAAACTAAAAACGAGGCAAACAAAAACAGAAACAGAAACAGACAAAAACTGGCAAATAGAATTTGCTCCTTTTAACTGAGGCGTAGCGCATAGAAAAGAGACGAACAGAGAGACACATACACTCACACACACACACACACACACACACATACATACATATTGAAAGCAAGGGGGAGAAAGAGTTTGAGGGAGAAAGGGACGTATAGAGATCTTGGGATCGCAAGCAGGCAGGCAAGCATACATAATGCATATACATTAATTATACATACCTATATATATATATATATATATATATACATATATATATACATAAACTATATATACGATATATAGCAACATATGTCAAATTGTTGAAATTTATACCAAGAGCGATAATATTTTTTTTATGCAAAAACACACACACATTTTTTTTTGTCTCTATTTATAAATTTAAAAAAAATGAAAAAAGTGAAGAAGGAAAACACAAGTGAAGAGAAAACAAAATATGTTTAAATCTAATTTAGTGCGAAAGTGAGGAGAAAAACCCAAGAAAGAGTTTAAGCGTTGATCATATATTTTTTTTTTCTATACAATATTTTAGTGAAGAACAAGTGCAGCGTGAAAGTTGTAGCAGGAATCTAATTAAAATTGATAAATATAATATATATATATATAAATATATATATATAAATATATATATATTGGTATTTTCAAAAGTATATATATACATATATAAGAGAACGTAAGACATATATACATAAAAGAATGAAAAGAAGAAAAAAAAAACATAAAAAAGAACAGCAAAAGTTAAAAATTATACTAAATTATAATGATATATACGCATACGATAGTAATGATATAGAAAAAGAACAGTGAACACGTGATGTAACTTTTTAAGTAATGATGATGATGAGTATCATGATTATGATGTTGATTATGATAATGATGATGATGGCGATATTAGCGAGTTGATAATAACAAGTAAAACTAGTTTAACAAGTAAAGATCTACATACCTATACATATTAGCAAAGCAAAGCAGAGCAGAGTAAAGCAAAGCAAAGTGAACTGTTAACAAACAAAAAATTCTAGAAAAAAGCAGCATACTTTTGTGCGTCTTTTATTCATTATTTCTCTTGCCCGAAAACCGTAAAGAACGTATACCACATACATATCCACACACACACACGCACACCCACACACACAAATACAGACACATCTACACAATTTAGGCTTCTCAAACTTGTCTTAATCCCGGGCCTACGTATATTAATCTGGTACCTTATGCGATAAGTAAATGCCGGAAATTTTGTCATATATTTCTAGACATTTTGTAAAATGGCGGCAACAGGTGACGTACGTCACGTACATGACAAATACAATCCTGCAACTGAATATTGAACTTATCCAAATTAACACCAACCCCCCCCCACACACACACACACTCGTATATATGTACCTCTATACAGAGATGCCATATGCATATATGTACATATATACTTGTATATATGGAAAACATGATAAATTTTTAGCCACATATACATACATACATTTACAATCTAATATACGGTGCATATGTATATACATACATATATATATATATATATATACATACATATATATATATATATATATATATATATATATACGTATATCAAATAACAGCCACAAACCCAAACTTGTATATCAGAAAGAAGCGAATGAAGAAGACATCAAATGTGAGGCACTTCGAGCTGAAGCAAATGAAAATTGAATTCAAATCATTAAATACAGACATACGCGTGAATTATGCAAAGCAGCAGAATTACATAGAATATCTGTGATCTTAAATATATATACACACATACATAATACAATAACGAAAATGATTAAATATATGTGTATTATTATACATATATACACACACACACATATGTATATGTCTACTTATATATATATATACATATATATATATGTGCAGTGCAAACCAAATTCATTATAAAATACATAATCGAAAACATATTGGGCATAGAAGATGGGCATAACCTTTAAATTTCGATCTCAATTTCAATTAATATTGCAATCTATGCCGCTGCAGCTTGACAGATATATATATATATATGTATATATATATATATATTGTTTGCAGCTTATACTTAGCGTTTTATTATGCTTCCGACCATCCACAGTCCACATAGTAATTATGTTAAAATGCGTCCACAGATTTGCATTCGCTTTAGATAGATCAGAACATTTTCAAAATTTTGTAGAATTTATATAATTTAATAACTTTGGTAGACTAATTTTTTGTCTTTTGCGCACATATACAATAATCCTTTACTCACACACACACACACACACACACACACTGTTACAATACAATTAGCAACGTTCCCTTTGGTTGCCAGAATTTGTTGCCTACTTTGTTGGGCCCGAAATTCGGCTAAATAATAGCTTTTTTTGCTCAGTTTACTTTGCTTTGACCAACCCCACAAAAACAACAACAAACAACAACAATAGAAACCACCACACTAGGAATCAATCAACAGCCGTAATTCAATTTTTTACTGTAAATTTTTTTTTTTTGGATTTTGTAAGAAGAGAAAGCATTAAAAACTTTGGCTTAACATTTCGCGAAGTGTGAAATATTGCTAGTTTTTAAGCAAAATTTTTGTGTTATTATGTTTATGTATCCTGATTGCTATGAATACGAATAACTGTTTGATAACATGGTCACAATGTCGCTGCGCCGCTTTTGATAAACAACAAACAAACAAAATGGCATTTCCCTTCGTAAAGACTTTCTACAATTTTCAACCAGATGTGGCCCAGAGCCAGTGTATAGCGAAAACAAAAACAAAACAATACAAATCGATCTCAAAATTATAACAATAACAAATTATATTATAAAACAAAACAAAACAAAAAACAAACAAACTAGTACACCAGCGTTTTGGGGGCTCTGGCCAAACTATACATATATATATATACGTACATAAATACATATATATGTACAGACATATATAAAGCGATTGTTTTGGCGGCCGTGCGCATTCTGGGATCGGTTTAGACATCGGTCTGTGTTAGTTTTAACCGCAGACGAAAGACAACAACAAAATGCGTACATTATAAATTAATAAAATGATAAAAAAAAACTACAAACATGAAAAATATCACAAAACGCACGCTAGGCAAAATTCAAAATTCTAAATTTTAAATTAAAACCAAAAAAAAAGCAAAACAAACAACACTTTTTGGCAAAAATAAACCAAAAAAAAAAATCCCAAAAAACTAGCGGAAAGGAAACAAATGAAAACTTTGGATTAAACAATTTGGCTGTGATAGCATTAAACAAGAAGAAGAAAAACAACACCAACAACAACATGTAGATGTGAATATGTATTTATAACATAACCGATAAAAAAAAAAACAAAAACAAAAAATTGAGAAGAAAATAAGTCTCAATAAAAATATTCGCTTTGCATTTTTTAAACGCTAACAAAAAAAAAAAACAAAAAAAAATGAAAAATGTCGCCATTATAATTTTGTTGTTGGCTTTTTTTCTCGCATTGAGCGCAGTATTAGAGAAAAACAAGACAAAACACAGGAATAAAAAAATACAAAAAAAAATTAAAATGAAACCCCAACAGGCATCAATTCGACATTGTGATGTTAAAAATATTTGAAAGAAACAAAAAGAAAATGAATAATAATAAAATACAATTTAAACATAAACATAATCAAATAATAATAATAATCATATAGTGGGAAGAAAGCAAACAAAATTTAACATTTAGGAACAAAACAAAACCAAAATTGTGATTTTCGGCCTTTTAGAAACAAAATTAAAAAAAAAAAAACAAAAACAAAAAGAAAAACAAAACAAAACAATTACTACTCATTAAATAATTATTAAACGTAACCAAGAAACCAAATTAATAAAAATTAAAAGCAAAGCTACATAAGAATGAAAAATATAAAAAAGGGAAGCGCTAAAAAATTTTGCTTCACACTTCATTGGCTGGGCAACAATATAGAAATCTACTATATAGCAAAGGGAATTCTTCCTTTTTTTGATCATTATATTTAATGGCTGCCCAAATGCGCACAGGCGACAGCCGCGTCGAAAGTGAAATGAGTGAAACATTCCAAGCAAAGAACAAGTAGTAGAAGAGTAATTCAGAAAGGATTTGCCGCCAGTTGGCAACGGAAGCGCCAGCAAATTGTGACCACAAGAAATTGAACGTTTTTTTTTTTTTAGTTTGCTTACGATAATTAAAATGATTATCTTAATTATTATTATTTTGACTGCACTGACAACCAACAATGTTATATGCTCTGTGTCTCTATGAAACAAAAACAATTTATTATAATTACTGAATTATCAATCTTTTTTTTTTTAAATATCTATAATTTAATATTTAAGCAAATGTTATTATTATGATTATTACACTTATTGTACCAACTTATATGAAATTTATTTAGCTTTAGCGCAAAAACAGCAAACACAATATTTTAAAGAAGAAGAAGAAAAAGAAAACATGGCAACAACTTTTAAGTTTCTTTTACATTTATTCTATTTCTAAATGTATCCAAATCAATATTATGTAAACTTATATGTTAAATTCAAGTTCTGTTTATCTGCGCTTATTTAATACATATACTATAACAACAACAACAACAACAAGAACAACAACACACAATGAATTTGTAAGCTATATGAGAAAAAACTCAAGAAACATATTTTCAAAATAAAATTACATATAACAACAGGCAAAATTATTGTGACCACACCGCAGAAAACCAAAATGATACAAAAAAAGAAACACAAAAAATAAAAACAAAAATTAAAAAAAAAAAAAAAGTTCAAGTAAAACAAATTTAAATGACGTTTTTGGGTTAATAATATTTCGTTTGGTTCATTTTTCGCATATCATTTAAATTCATTGTGTTACATTTTGATTACATCATCGATTTCATACATACATACATTTAAATACATACGCATTGTTCTTTATATAATTTCATTTAAAAAATATATATATATTTATATGTATTTCTTAATTTCTGTAAGTTTAGCGCCTAAGTTTGTATCAGTTTTTGTAGCCTTTAAGTTGTGATCAAAAGTTCCTTACTTTGGTTCCCCGCGCGCGCGCCCCATGCCCCGCACCGTGGGCCTTATATTCAATGTTTTGTTTACTTGTTTATTTCAAGACGCCATTCGAAAACATTTCAACAAGTTCCTTGACAAAAGCAACAACAAAATAAAAAACAAAAAAAAAAATACAAAAAAACGAAAAAAATAGCGAAATATACAATTACAAACTATAAATTTACAAAATAGAAACACACACACACACACACACACATACCACGAACTCGAAGCTGCAGCCACAACAAAAAACTACAATTATTCAGTTGATTTAATTGTCGTTTATGTTTGTTTGCTTTTTTTTTATTATTTCTTTCTCGTATTCGATTTGCTTGTTTTATAATTACGTTTTTTTTTCAATGTTGCCAGGTTTGATGTAGACACTTTATATATCTATGTATCTATGAGAAGTCAGTTCGGCTCGGCTTCAATTAGTACTTGCTAATACAAATTTTTAGTCAAAATTTTATCGAAAACACTTTTTAGGCAAAACAAAAACAAAATAAAAAAGTAGAGCGCTTTAAAAACAAAAACAAAACAAAAAAAAAACAAAAAAAAAAAACAAAAAACTATTTAAATGAGAATTAAATACAATGACTTTTCATCAATTGTTTGGAATATTTAAGTCGCATAGTTCACACTATAATGCACCAACAAAAAAAAAAATTAAAAACTTAAAACAAAACGAAGAAGAAAAAGGAAAATGGAAAATAATAAGAAGAAAAGAAGAGTGCACGCGTCGACTATTTTCAACAAAATTAGACACAAATTAGATATACAAATAAGTATATCAAAGACAAAACACATACATAGGTCTGTATGTATGGGTGGTATATGAGTTTGTACGTAAATCTAAGTTTTGTGGCACAGTGTGGAGTGGAGAATGAGGAGCAGGAGGCAGAAGTTGCAAGTCAGCTTCAGTTTGGTTTGAGTGCTTATCAGTTTCCTTAGTTATCAGCTTATCAGCACAGGCAGCACAAGCAGTAGAGGCAATACTACAAAAAAAATACAAAACTACAACTTAATATAGAAAATACAAAAGACACTCGCTTACACACACCCACACACACACACACACACGTACAGAAACTTACACACACTTACATACACTGCAAATGGAGGAAATAAAAATGAAGAATATCATTAGGCGTACTGCAAAAATGCATTTTAAAGGAAACAGGAATTTAAAAGATATATATACAGAAGTAGTTATATATATATATACATAAATACATATGTATATATATATATATATGTATAGATATATATATATACATATACATACATATACAATACATACAATAATAATATATTTCGAGTAGCCAGAAGTAAGCAAAGCAAGTTATTTATATATGAATCTATATATAAAACAAAATGCATACACACACCCACACACACACATACAAACATATGATATGTATGTACTACTATACAGCATATATGGCAAATCGAAGCTAAGCATGCTAATTATAAATTTGTACAGCAAAGTGGTAGAATCAAATTCTAGTGAGATCGACCTGACAAAAAGCACACACATATACCCCAACAGCCACACACACAGAAACACCCAAACTCGTTTAACAAATAAACTGAATTCGAAAAGTGACGTAGACGTAAACGTAAACGTAAATGTAACGTTACGTTACGTAACGTAACGAAGCCCGATTGGGAACTGGAAAGAAACAATTACGCTAGATTTGAATACAAGTCGAATTTATATAAATAAATGCATCATTACATACACACACACACACACACACACACACATACGTACATACGTACATGCATACATACATACTTACAAATATACATACATACATATAACTAGCCCATACAATCTATTCGTAATACTTACATTACGAATTTAATTATTTGTTTCGAGTTCGCAACAACAAAAAACAAAAAATAGAAAAACAAAAACAATACCAAAAACCAGAAAATTTTTGTCAACAATTTGATGATATCTAAACCAAAAGCTTTGGCACACAACAATTAACTTTTTCGAATAATCAAATCCAAAAACAACAAACAAAAAAAAAAATTAAAAGAAAATTAAGAAGCATAACTTCAAAAAACTACGAAGATTACTAAAAGGAAAAAATCAAGATATAATACAAATTTAAAAATAAAAAACAAACCCAAAATCAAATTCAAAAAACCAACTTCAACACTCAAAAACCAAAATACAAGTTTCGGAAAAAAAGCAAGTTTGAAAAAAAAAAAAACAACAGCAACAACATTTCTAAACTACTTTCGGCATACTTTAGCGTACAATTCTATTTTTGGTTTCATTTTCAACAGCAACAACAAATACAATTCGTACACATACATACATAAATACTAAATACAAAAAAAAAAGTTTAACATATTACTGAAAAGCAACAAATGTTAAATGTTTTTATTCAGTTTTCTTTTTTTTGTAAATTTCTTTTGAATTTTTGTCTAGCAGAAAAGTGCTCAGGGTAAACACAGATTCTTCCAATACAATATAACAATATAACTAAACAGCAACAACAACAGCAACAACAACAAGCAATATTTATATATGCATATATACATATATCTATATACATAAATACACATATACACACATATACAACAACTACAATAACAACAGCAACAACAACAAGCAACAATAGTACCAATATTAACAACAAATACCGTAACAAAGCGTTCCAAACCCTTTGTAAAGTAAAATAGTTAAAAAATACAACAACAAAAAAAAAAACAATAATAATAAAAGATGGCTGCAAAATGCTTTTAAAATGCATACTTACATATGTATATTTATAACTATTTTTTTAAATTAATGCATATTTTTTTACCGTACCAAAAACAACAAGAAGAACAACAACAAATCAACTATATAATTCAATTATACAAACTATAAACAACAATTACCAATTAATAACGAAACACATAATTTTATAATGAATCTAACTTATTTACACAATCAAATCATAACAATGACATAAAGAAAGAAAAAGATATAAAAAAAAAAAGAAAAAAATAAGGAATACCTAAACTCATCAAAGGAAAGACTAGAAATGACCCAGAAGTGAACTCTTAAGTACTTAATACCTTATTAATTATAGAATTACAATTACAATTACAATTACAAATATAATTACAACGTATGTGATTTCGTTTGATTAATGCAAGTTTTTTCATTATTGCCACGAGAACGAGAACAAACACAAAAGCAAGCAAACAAAAATAGTTCAAAACGAAACCCAAATATGATATAGTACTCCCTTAATTACATATACATATAAATGAGCCGTTAAAATACTTATCTCTAAATACCAACATAAATGAATCCCAACCAAATGCCTTCTTTACAGTCGTAGCGTGTAATTCAAACAAAACAAAACAAAACAAATCAAATCCAATTAATTAATTAATTTTTTTTTTTTTGCTCATGACAATGTGCGACAGTTAAACTGATGTTCAGTGCAGTTCAGTGAACTAGTTCCAACAGTTAAACTGCCCATAGTTCAATTTTGTAAGACAATAAACTGAAATACAACTTACTGCAGGGAATTGAGTATAAATTCGAATGCGCATATCAATTGATCCAATAACAGATTACATTACATATTACATTACAGACATAACTAAATAGTTCAAATAAACCAGCTCAACAGCTAGCTTGCAAAGCCAATCAATGGAACTAGTTCGCAGCAACTAGTTGCAAATACTGCACTGGGAGACAAACAACTGTAGCACCGAAGTGATTCAAAATAAACTTAACTATATTTTCGGCATGCCGAACTTTAGATACCCTTGCGGCAGATTTATTTCAAAGTTCGTATCTGATAAGATCGTACCCATGTCATTTCAATTTCAACTAATTATCGCAACTAAAATTCAAATTGAGAGCCTGCAAGGGTATTGTCATTATTATCGTAATACAACCAAAAACAAAACAAAAGAAAACAAAACAGTAACACAAATGTACCCTGTTGACAGAATGCCTTCATCTACACATTCACATACATAATCACCTACAATACAAATAATTTAAGACTTACAAACATATGTGAAACATAGAACCTTGACCGATAAATAATAGCCACAATCGCATCGATCAATTTATATCGATGCACAATCGATGATAAATGTGGATTAATTTGTTTTGTCCCCGTATCTAGATACTTACACACATTCATACATACAAACAGACGTACCTATTTCTGTTTTCTGTTTTTTTTTTTTCATTTCCCGTTTAACTAATTATTAAAGCAAGTAATTGAGGTAGCATTGAAGCATTATATGTACGAGTACAATCGATTTTCTGTTGGTTCCAAATGTGGAGATCTCTTGTTTAAAAATATGCCTTTTTGTGTTCGTTTTTCGTTACTTTTGTATAAGCGAAACTTGTAGGAAACTCAGCTAACTGATAAACTGATAAGAACCGTTAACAGCCTGTGAGCAGCGATGCAAAGCAGCAAAACCGATAACCGATAACAGATAACCGATAACAAACATCAGATAACCGATAACAGATAAATAGATCAACATTTAAATCAGCTAACCAACTATAGAGTGAAACACAATAAATCCGACATTGGTTTCATCGGCGTATATAACAAACAATACAATAATTAACAACCCTATAACTAACTAAATATGTTTGAGTGCCAAGCTAATAATTCGAAATAACTGTATATAAACCCAATAAATAGTCCCAAACACAGTAAACTTAAACAGAAATCGTATTACATAAAACGAGTGTTTTTTTTCTGTTTTCTCGTTAAATCAGTACAATATTGGAATTAGTTCCAATTTGCGAGCTAATTAAATTGGTTATCTTCAATGTGAACAATATCACTCCGTAAGCCACATACACACACAAACACAAACACACACATAATATATATATATATATAAAACTGTATATAGCAGACTTGTAAACTTGATGAAATCTATAGAAAATTGTAAGGAATTTGATTTCGTTTGTCAATACTGCAAACATGCTGAAAATTGAAACCATTTTGGTAAATATATACACACACATAATCTATATACATATACATATAGCTCCGATATGGAATGCATGTAAATACAAACAAATATACTTAAATAGTTAGCATGGTGTCTAGAATTCATTAGTTGATGCTGGATATATACAAGAAGACATTTCAACTTCAACTGTAAAACTGTAAACTAATTACTTACCAAACAAGAGCAAAACTGACAACATAGAACCAATTTTTGAATGCCTACATACGAGTAATTGTACATTTCCAACTATATACATACATACATGCATACATACACACATCCATACATACACACATCCATACACACACACATCCATACATACATATAGTACATAAGAACTTTTTATACACTAAACTGAGTTACATCGTATACAAATACAATTAAACAACACAGATGCAAATGCTGATACAGATACAGATACAGATACAGATTGATGAGATACAGATACAGATACAGCTAGAGGCACACATACTTATATGGTCTGTACGTATTTACAAGTATACAGCAGGACATTTGATAACTAAAAGCTTGGCAGTTCTATGACATTTTTAGCATTCGCTCAACACCAACACACACAGAAATACATCTATATCTATATATATATATATATAAATATATCATATATATATATATATGTATATATACATAAACTTGTACACACGTTTAGGCTGAAGAAAAATGAGTTGTTAATATACATACATACTTAAATGACAAGCAACAAATAAGGCTTTTAAGCTTATTTTAAGATAAAATAAACGATTCGTACATTTTTTGGTAATGATTAACAAAAAACGTAATCCATAAGACAAGCAAAGAGAAAAAGTAAATGAAAAAAAAAGAACACTGTAGTGCCTACTCCCCTTTAAAAAACAAGAATCTACATATATATATATATATATCTATGTATATAAATATATATAAATTATATATATATATATATATATATATATATATATATATATATATAAATATATACAATACATATTATACATACTAAAGTAATATTTTATAAAAAGCATAAGCAGATATAAAAAAACCAACAGTATGGTAAAACATAACAAAAAAAAGAAAAGACAAATAGAAGTCAACAGAATTGCAGTTTTTTTTTAATAGTTATTTTTTTAGTGAGCAACGGAGGCATTGAATCACATATATAAATATATATATATACATATATATATAAATATATATATATACATATATATATATATATATATATATATATATATATATATATATATATATATATATATATATATTTAAATATATATACATACTATATACATAGACACTCACACACAAACATTTGTATGCCGATGATGGGGTGTGTAATTGGAAGTAAAGTTTCTAAATAAACTCAACACACGGCAAACAAAATATAATTATTAAGAAACAAACAAAAAAAAAACGGAAAAGTGAGAAATATAAGAAGAAGACCTAGCATTAGCTATATTTCAATCTTACAACCAAATCAACAACAACAACAAAAGTAGGTACACAACAACAACAACAAAAACACAAACAAACAACAAAGTAGTTTTGCATATCCACACAAAATATTTAAAACAAAACAAAAAAAAAATAACAGAAAAAAAAAACCAAACAAAATTACAAAATTATTTAGAAATATATTAGTTTATAGAGCGCAAATATTTTCACAGCCACAACAATACAACAACAACAAATACATATTAAAACAAAAAAAAAAAAAAAAGAACAAACAAATATAATACTAAAATCTAACAAAAATACTTTATATACAATTTAAGAGACATCATGAAAAGCGAACAAACTTTATGCACAAACAAAAACAAAAAAAGAAGCAATTTTTTAACCTTCCCAAAACCAAAATGAAAAAGAAAAAAAAACAAGATATAACAAATATTCAAAAAGAACAAAACAAAATTTGTGGTTGCTTAGTTCAATTTCAGTGCAAATGTTTTTATTTATGCTTGGCAGTCAGTCATACACACACTCACACTCACACACATACAAACACACACACACAAACACACACACACAAACAATGATATAACAATAGTTTTTAGTTTAATTTTTATACATATAAATATGTTAACAAATTTAAAATATGTTTTCTAAAAGCATTGATTAAGATTCATTTCCATTGCGCTTAAATTTAATTTAGCAAATTTTGCCGCATCCAAAAACAAGTAAAAATAAATATAATAAAATAAAATTAAAGCAAATATTTACAACAGACAACCGACAGTTGAGAATTACATTCACTAATACATTATAATAATAAATAAATACATAGCGAAATAATAGTTTTAGTTAACTACGGTTGAAATTTTATGTTTCCTATGAGGCTCATCTTAATTTTTGTTTATTCCAATTTAATTTTTTTCAATATATACATATATTATATATATATATATTTTTTTTAATCTTTAACGTTAAGTAATTAAACATCGTACGAATCAAATAAAACACCACACACACACACACACACATACTTACATAGTATATTGACTTTTGAGGCAGCTCAAGCAGCTCATCAAAATAATTGTTTGGCAGTTTGCAAAAGGCGCACAAACCTGGGTTTGTGTGCTTGAGGTGAAGATAAGTGTTTTTTTTATCAAGTAGATACATAAGTAGAGTATCAAGAGGCTGCTTAGGATTGCCAGTTGCTTTGAGTTGAGATTTGATATGGAAATGGAAAGCAAAACGACGAATTGTTTTCCCCGAGCTGTTCAAGAGGTGGCAACAAAAAACCAACAAACAGGCAAAATCAAAAACAACAACAAAATAGCTGCAATACGTTATAATTACGTCAATATGTTCCTAACAATATAGACATACATGCATATTTATAAATTATGATTAACTAACTATAAAGAGACAGGAAGAGCAACAATTTAAAATACAACAATTATTTTAACATAAGCAGATACACACACTCACACACACACACACACAACAGCAGCAGCAGCGACACTACTTGACACAACCGAAACAAAAACAAAAATAAACATTTAAAAAAAAAAAAACATTTATAAAAAAGCTAAAAAAAAAACACACACACACATACACATTAATTAAGAGGCGCGTGACTAAATTCATTTTCATAATTTCTTAAGTTAAGTTAAGTTGTGTTTGTCTTAATGATAACGTATACATAGACACATACATATACATATTACATACAAGCATAGGCATTATTGATATTATTTTGTAAGCGTTCAACAAAAAGCCCAACCCCTAAAAAACTAAAAACTTATTTATTTAGCTGACAGCAAGTTGAAAATCATTTTTCAAGTTGAAAAACATACACTTTTTGAAATACATATAAATGAAGAGTACTTAAAATATTAACTGCAATTTAAGTTCCATTTCATAATTTACCTAAGCTAAATAATCATATATATATATATATACATATATATATATATATATATATATATTTATATATGTATATATTTATATGTGTATATATATATATATACATATATACAAATATATTTAAAGTTCATAATTTTTTTCGCAAATAAATTGATAAAATGAAACCGATCATTAAATTAACGCATGTTTCACTCATTTTTTACACTCACACTCACACCCTCACTCAGACTCAGACTCACCGACACTCACACTCAAACACATCATTAGCATTTGCTTCCTGGCAGCTTTTTGGTTTTTTCTTTTTTTTTGAGAGCATCTCGTTGATTGAGTAATTAACTCGTCAGTTTTACTCGCTGAAATTGATTTCTCTACCATTTCGCTGAGCTTCGGCCATGTTGGCGAAATTGCACCGAAAGCGAATTGTGAATGTTTGAGCTTTCTCAGACAATTTCATTCTATATTTCTAATATATTTGTTAGTTTTGTATAACAATTATATCTGGTTAAAATGCCAGCTAAAGAGCTTGAGCTTGATTTAAATAATAAATATGAGCAAATATAAATGCAATTCTCAGTTTATGATGAGAGCAGGCGAACAACCAACCAACCAACACACACACAGAAGACGAAGGTTAAAAAAGTCTATATATATACATATACATATATACCTACATACATATATATATATATAGATATATATTTTTTTCGTAGTCGAAACAAGTCGAATGTAAAACGTAAAACCTAAAACCAACTAAAAGCACTGAGCAACATTTATAGCCAACTCATTTTCGAGTTGTCCAATGCTGAATAATGGAAACAAGTCAAGTACTCGTAATGAATTAATACTAATGAATAATGAATAATGAATAACGAATAACGAATAAATAAAAAAGAGCAGCTTATATCAGGCACCAACAAATAGACGCAAAACAAACAACAACAAATATTTTAGATGAAAATCTCAATAACTCACATACCTATACAGACAAACACAGACACACACGCACACACACACACACACACACACAAACAAAGTGGTAAATTAAACATATTTTAGGCAAAACCCCAAAGGCAAACAAAATTTATATAAAATTATTAAATAAAAAGCTAAAAAGTTTATAAACAAAATATTTAAGCAAAGCAAGGCATATCATAGTTTATAAAAAAAAAAAAAAACAATACGAAGAAACCCAAAATACACACACAGATCAGAAACACACACCCTACACACACACACACACACACACACACACACACACACACAGTTAACAGAATGCTCACAGAAGCAAAAATTGGTTTGTGAATCCTTAAAATTCCATAGTAGACCACAAATGAGGCAAAGGCTATCCAAGAGTTACTTAGGATCAGAAATGAAACACACACACTAAACCAAATTAACTTCAAGTATATAAAAAGAAGATGATGATGATGATGAAGCAGATGAGGATGAAGAACAGGCTAGACAGCACTAAGTAACAAGATTAACCCAGGAGGACCTTCAGATTACACATACATGATATGATACATGATATTATATATGATATCATATATGGTCATGCATATAGCCAGCTATCTATATAGACATGCATAGACACCGCAATTTATAGTTGATGAAAGTGTAGCCGTTTATAAAAGAAGAAACCAAAACAGAAACATTAACTAAAAACAAAGAATATGAGCGAGATAAAAAATAACAATACAAAACAAACTAACAAATAAATAAACAAAAACAAAGAAAGAAAGGGAAAGATAAAATAATGAAACACAACAGAACAACAACAGATGAACAACAAATAAAAATTAAAAAACAAAAAAACAACAAAAAAAAAACAACAACAAAAACCAAAACAAGATGAAAAAAGGAAAGTAAATTCTATATAAATAAAACTACTGAAAATAATGAGTACGTGTTTTTTATTGGGCACCATTGAGTATTTTTTTAATTCTATAATTGGAATGTTTAATTACTCAAATATAATTTAATTGCAATTACGTTATTAAATTGTGTTGTACTATAAAATATATGTATAGATTTAAAATATGCAGTTCATATTTCGAATCTATAAAATTAAACGATAAGATTTGTTGATGGGACTTAAATTTCACAACGAACTTTAAAATATTTTTAAATACTATTTCATTAATGAAGCCACAATTTTAAGCTGCATAAAACGTTATGCAGCCAGATATCTTATCTTAATAAGTAGGTTTAACCTACTTTTACATTTTTCAAGTGAAACACGCAAGAGTCTCCGACAGCCTGGCAACGCTTACGTAAGTACTTCCTGGCAAACCGACATGGCAACGTCTACAGAAGCTACTAAGTTAGTAGTAGTAACTACATAATGTTCAATGTTTTGATTTGCTAATTTGCTTGTCTATATATAGAGTATACAGTTAAGAGTATGTAAATAGCGCATTGCATGTTCAGATTGAGGCTTTACTTTGGCTATATTCGCTATAAGCTTTTTCATTTCTGACTCCTGGCCTTTTTGCTATATATACATACACACACACACGCATACACACACACACACACACACACACACATACACACACACATACATACACACACACATACAAACACACACACACACACACACACATACATACACACACACACACACACATACACACAGCGACCCCAAACACGCCCAACCCTCAAGTAGTCTACTCAGCAACATAGCAGCAATCGACTAGACCCTCCTCCCACCCCCAACCCCACCCAATTACAGTGTTAATAGTTTATTTAATGAAAATCTACGCCCACACAAAAAATACATAACTACATATGTTTGTATATATATATATATATTACTATATATATATACAAATATATATGCGTATATGTACATATATATAACTGATTTGTTTCCCAGCTGCTGCGCAACTTTGGCTCCCCGATGAGCGCAATGGCCGCCAGCCGATGCCCCACCCCCTTTGCGTTTCCATTTACGCCACTCGGTTTGAGCCTTTTCGACATTGATCCGTCCAGAATACTGAGCCTGCTGCACCACCAGACCTGGCTAGCCGAAGAAGCATTGCGGTAAGATTTCACATTCCCTACACAAATACTATATACACACATATCTATGATCATTTCCAAACACGAAGCACCATCGAGACCGATCGAAAAGCACCTATTTCTTACAGAATGATAAATTGTATACATATTTTTTTTATTTATTTTTATTTATTTATTTTCGACCATAACTTGGATATTTCTTATCCGATCTTGATAAAATTCAGCATGTTTCAATTAGAAGCCTCTGCATTTAATTGAACTGATATTCCAGAAAGTGAGGCAGTTATCGATAGAATAATGCAAACTTGATCTGCGCCTGGTATACGAGGACCTGTATACAAAATTTGAAGTATCTAGTTCTTATAGTCTCTGAGATCCGCGTGTTCATACAGATCGACTCGGCTGATGACTCTAATTAAGAAGAAGAAAAAAAGGATTACAAATGCATTTCAATACATTAAATGATCCCAATTCGCAGTTTGAACTGCATAGATCACCTGATCCTGATTAGCTTCCACACAGTGATGCATAAGACGCATATCAAAGTATTAGTCGCACTCAATATAGCTGCTCCCAACAGTTGCCATGTCCTTCACTAGATCCTGTGATGCGATATGCGCACATCTTCAAATGTGAAAGAAATTTGTTTGAATTGTTTGTCTTTTGAGAAATGGCCATTGATACGTTTGTACATATGTTTAAACATCAACTAGATATAAATGCAATTGTAATTTGCGTTCCACACACAGCACTCGAGGATTGCTGAGCGCACCGAAGGATTTTCCCCACCGTTTTACCACGCTTAGCGATCTGCTTACCAAGGACTTTCAGCCAACTGGTGCCGGCTTTTCGGCCAAGTCGTCGCAGTCCCAGGCGCAGTCCACAACGAACCGTTCCAGCGAAGTACAGTACAAACAACAACAACAACAAACCACACAGCAACCACCAACAGCACAACAACAACAATCACAACAGCAACAACAACAACAACCGCAGCAACAGCAGCAGCAGCAGCCACTTGCCGCCTTCAATCTACGCTATGCCACGCCCACCACCAACTTTTTCCAACACTCGAAATCTGGCAAATCGACAAATGCACCCTCGCCCCAGCAAATGGCGACATCGTCAACAATTTCGGTCGGAGAATCGCAACTGGAGTCGCCTCAAGCGGAGGCGAAACGAAACAGTGCCAACGACAGCGATGATGTCAGCATTGTGGAGCTGGGCAGCGAACGGAGCGTCGTAACGCCCAACAGCAGTGCATTGCTGTACAAGGAATCCCTCGAGCAGCTCCTCGCCCAGCAGCAGCAGCATCAACAGCAACAGCAGCAGCAGCGACGTCGCGCTGCCAGCAATAACACTCCAGGCACGGGCAGTGGATCTGCAGCGGGTGGAGTTGGAACTGCAGCGGGTGGAGGTGGGGTTGGTGCTGGTGGTGTCATTGTCGATGCGAGCGGATTGCGGCAGTATACGAAGCTATTGTTGTCGGGCGCTGGGACGCCCGTCAGCTGCACGGACACATCGAGCAGCTGCAAGGAGAAGAGCTCCTCGTCGTCTACCTCATCGACGCCGCCGCCGAGTAGTGCACTCCTTGCACAGCATCAGCAGCTCAGCCAAATGCTGAAGAGTCCATCGGACACATGCTCCTCGCTGTTCAGCGAACCGATCGAGGAGGAGACACGCTGCGTCGTCTGCAATGCCCATTTTCCAAATGTTTGGCTGCTGGAGCAGCATGCGGCACTGCAGCATCCGCACATTGGTCCCGGTGAGGAGAAGCCCTTCATTTGTGAGCAGTGCGGCCAATCGTATCGCTATCGCAGCGCCTACGCCAAGCACAAGGAGCAGAATCATCGGGCCCGTCTCCCCGCCGACAAGCTCTTCACCTGCGACGTTTGCGGCATGCAGTTCCGCTATCTGAAGAGCTTCAAGAAGCATCGCCTCAACCATGCCCTCGAGCGTCTGCATGGCAAGAAGAGTATTGGCGTCGGCGTCGGTGTCGGTGTCGGCGTTGGTGTCGGCGTTGGTGTGGGCGTGGCAGCATCACGACAACTGATAAGTGGTGGAGCAACAGCAGCGACGAGTGCGGCACAGCAGCTGGAGCAGGATGTGGTGACCAGCTCGCAGGAGCCAATGCTGGCCGATGAGGGCGAAGATCTGCGCATCAATGTGAAGCGCGAGAACGACGAGACAGCCAACCAGCACCAGCATCAGCACCAGCACCAGCATCAGCAGCTGCAGCTGCAGCAGGATGCCACCAGCGAGGAGCATGAGCAGGACAACACTATCGATTCAGCGGGCATCACAATGCTCTACAATGACAACAATTCATCGGCTTCGGCCTCCACCAGCGCCACGGAGCCGAACATTAGCAGCTCCGACGGCATACATAGTACAAACAAGCGGGTGAGTTCCACAAAATTGGATTTGTATTTCGATTATTTTATTATATGAGTGAAGATTAACCGTTTGCGGTTTTTATTTCAGTCACGCCTGTTGAACAGCGCACACCACTTGGAAACGGATCCCTCCTATCATCATCAACAGCAACACCAGCATCAACATCAGCATCAACATCAGCATCAACATCAACATCAGCACCATCACCAACAGTCGCAGTCGCAGTCGCAGCAACAGCTGCCTCCACATTTGGGGCACGTGTCGCTGCCAATGGCCAGCGCCGCGGCAGGTTCATCATCGTCAGCAGCGGCTGCGGCTGTTGCAGCTGCAGCTGCAGCCGGTTGCAATTCGAGCGCCACAGCGAGTGCAGCCAGCAGCACTGGCAACAGTGGCGGCATCAGTTCGCTCAGCTCGCTGACATCGCTGATCAATGCGGAGCGCATACCCAATGAGCAGTTCCTGGGCCTCAATCCGCAGGAGGCTTCTATACTCAATTTTTTGCGTGTCGATGCCGCCGAGCGACAGCGTGACAAGCGGTAAGTGCAACGGCTTTCCCTGGTTCAATGAACGAACGATTTCTTAGCGAACTAGTTCACAATTGTTTCACAATTGTTTCCTCAACAAATGTTTCCAACGTTTCAACTTCGAATCAAGTAAATAATTCCAGTCGCAGCTGCCACTTTCGTGTCAAGTATTCAAATGATGATCTTCAAATTTCCACATTCCTTATGTAATACATTTGAGTTTATATGTATATATCTTCTTGTTCATCTTATTGATTTTGAAGAGCTCATGTTTTGAGTTTAGAAATAATACCTGAGTTTATCTATCTATCTGCATGAACCAACCGATGTCAGAGGCTATAAGAGCTAGAGACTGAAAATTTTAAATATATTTAATTTCTCGTTTATCATAAAATAAATAATAATAAAAGACACAATTGTAAAGATATAGACTTACAATTCAATCTTACTAGTCAATCAATCATTAAGGTATTTAAATGCAGGGCATCGCCTAGTCGAGCTGTCTCGCCTAAAGCTTTCTAAGTTGTTTCTTTTTTTTTGTTGAAAATGTGAAGATTGTTGAAAATAACCAAAAAAAAAAAAACTAATACACATTTTTGAATATGACTTGCAATTGCAGACCGGCAACTTCACGCTTCGCGTGCCCCTTTTGCGGCAAGTGTGTGCGCTCCAAGGAGAACCTGAAGCTGCACGTGCGTAAGCACACCGGCGAACGTCCGTTCGTCTGTCTGTTTTGCGGCCGAGCTTTTGGTGGCAAGTCGGACTTGACGCGTCACCTGCGCATCCATACCGGGGAACGGCCCTACCACTGCGAGTCCTGCGGCAAGTGCTTCGCCCGTGCGGATTATCTGTCCAAGCATTTGACCACCCACATACATAACGCACCCCGCTGAGATGAGGCGCGTAGGAGGCGGCTCCTACGCAGATAAGCTAACAACCGCAACATAAGCATAGAGACAACACTCACACACTTACACACACACACACACACACTACACACACACACACACACACACATACACACACACACACTACACAGACACCACAATATAAGATGAGTATAAACAACAAGAAAGAAGCACCACTCAAAAGAAAACACCCAAGAGGCATAAGTTACAGGAAAACATGTGGAAATTTATGTATACACCTATTTTTACTACCATTATTATTAGATTTACGCAATGAGAAAACAAGTGTCTAACATACATATATATACTATATATGTTTTTTTTTTAATAGTCACAACGTTCGAATTTTATTAGATGTGAGCGAATGAAACGAGGAGCGAGAAACAAGGAACGGTGCTGAGGTACAGATAAGCCAGGCACAGATAAGCCATAGAGCAATGTGTGTGTGCAGGGTATAAAGTGTATCTTATTTTATTACTATTATAACAATTTTTTTTTTTTTTTTTTTTTTTGTATAACTTACAACTTGTAAAAATTAAACATTGGCAACTATTAGCACGGGTATGAATGTGTTTAAGATTTGAAACTAAAGCATACATATTGTAATTAGTAAAAGGATTTTTTTTTCTTTGTGTACATTATATATCCAATTATTATATGGTTAAGTGAGGGTTTTATTAAGAAGCATATGTGAGTACTAAGTACATATGGGGCCTAAAGAATTTTGTTAGGTTTTATTGAATTTCATTAGTTCTGGCAGCTGCAAGGCAACTTACTATTAACTACTACAACAAAATGCAATATAAAATAGTCTGTTTTTTTCTCTAATAATACAACAATCACCAAGTACCGTTATCTGCCGTTTACCTAATAGCGTAATACATAAATACTAAATATTAAAAATAATTTTACACTTATTTAGTTAAACGAAAGCACAACAACAAATAAATAGCAAAAACTATCGTACAAAAGCAGTCAAGAAGTAGATGAGTTTAACTCATAGCTGGGACAAAAAGACGAGACAAGTTGGCAGTTCCAAAGCAGAAGAAGAAGAAGTTGTAGAAAAAACAAATAGCTGATTCCAGCGAAAGCAGATATAAAAATGGAACGCAGAACGTTAAACATTGAACAGTAACAGTTACAATAATGCAAATTGGTTTTAGTTTTGTTAGCAACTATTATCTTATTACAGCTAAATAATAATAATTATCAAAACGCCGATATAGATACAAGTACATATAGATACAGATACAGATACAGATACAGATACAGATACAGATACAGATACAGATACAGATACAGATACAGATACAGATACAGATACAGATACAGATACAGATACAGATACAGATACAGATACAGATACAGATACAGATACAGATACAGATACAGATACAGATACAGATACAGATACAGATACAGATACAGATACAGATACAGATACAGATACAGATACAGATACAGATACAGATACAGATACAGATACAGATACAGATACAGATACAGATACAGATACAGATACAGATACAGATACAGATACAGATACAGATACAGATACAGATACAGATACAGATACAGATACAGATACAGATACAGATACAGATACAGATACAGATACAGATACAGATACAGATACAGATACAGATACAGATACAGATACAGATACAGATACAGATACAGATACAGACACAGATACAGATACAGATACAGATACAGATACAGATACAGTCACAGATACAGGTACAGATAGACAGGAGAAGGGAAACGAGAATCAAAGTACCACAGAGGCAAGAGACAAATGTAAACTAAACTAAACAAAACTACTTACAATGTGTACTATATACATACATACATACATACATACATACATACATACATACATAATATGTATATGGAAATAACTTTGTTTTAACCGTATGTGCTAGCTGAAAGCAAACAGACAACAAAAACAATACAGATGAGAAACTTATTATTATTTATACATACAAACAAACATACAAACGACATATAAATTAAAAGCAAAACAGCAAAGCAAACATAATGAGGCAAACCAATTTGTATGGGCTTATGGGGTTAGGGGGAATTGGGGAAACTTGGGTTTGGGAGGGGGGGGGGAGTGTCGGTTGGGGGTTGAGGCAAGCTAGAATTACAAATAATATTTACTTATGTGCAACCACCGTCAATAGTTTAATTATTACAAACGACAACAACAAATATACAAGAAATAGTAAAACAATGTCTAATTACAATAGAAATAACAATAACAATTACGATTACAATTACAATTACAATTACAATTACAATTACAATTACAATTACAAAACATAAGCAAACGTTTTTTTACGAAACAACAAAACTACAACAACACAAACTAACTGTGATTCCAGCAACAACAAATAACAAGTAACAATTACTTACTTACAACTTACAAAGAATATAAAAATCAAAAACTAAAACAAAACACAACAATAGCAAAGCTAATTACATTTAACAATAATAACAATAACAAACAACAACAATAGGCAAATTGAGGGGCAAAGCTGCCCACAAATTTTCGTATGTAAAGCGAAACACGTGCAATTTTTACAATATACTTGAAGACTACTTATTTGAATATTATGCCTAAATGCCGCTTCATTTATTATTATTGCTCATTTCTCAAAAGATGCAAAAGGTTACCACCAAATAAATCACACAAACATAACATGCCACATAAGACAACAACAACAACAAAAAGAAAACAAGGAATACAAAAGAAACACAGAAACATTAACAAAAACAGCACAGATACAATAAATAAAAACAAAATAAAAGGAAACAAGTAACAAAACTTTGAACCAAGAACATCGAATTAATTGTAAATGTAGTTTCAACAACAAGAGGGAAAAACATCTGCGAGAAGTTATATACATAGTATAGACCTACATATACATGTATATGAAATAACTTTTCCATACATATACATATATATAAATATATACTGTATATATATATATATATATATTATATTATTTCTTTTTATAAATGTTCTAGCCTAAAACAAACAACATATTTGCCGAACCAAAAAATGAAAACTAACAAAAAAAAAAAAATAAAAGATTGTAAAAAGAAATCCAATTAAAAATAAATCCAACGTAAATCAACAATTTAAACTATCGTCAAGCAGAAAAGAGAACTAACACACATTTAAAGTGCTAGTAGAAATGTTAAAGAAGAAAAACTTTCACTGTGCCAAAAAGTTTAAAGTACCTCATAATTTAAATAAATATTAATAATGAAACAAAGAAAATACAACAACATAAAACAGAAACTTGACCCACACCGTAGTTAAATTGAAAGTGGTCATAGTTAAATGAAAATGAAAACTACTAATACAATTTTAAACAAACTTACATAATGTCCGATCAAAAGTTTACAGATCCCACGTATGAGAACGTAAAAACAGTCAAAAAAAGAATTACCATTGCCACAAATAATTTACATGTGCATACATATATATATATATTTATATATATATATGTATATTTGTAGACAACCAATGTCAATAGAATAGAAGCTACAAGCTGCTGATAACTAACTAACTAACTAGCTACTTACAATTTACCATCCAGAGGCAATATTTTAGGAGCATAAACCGCATGAACAATTTTCTTGATTTTGTTCTTGTTATGAACAATCTATTTTAGCATTAGTATAAGATTGAGATTTTCCCATGAAACTACAAGTAATTTCAATACACACTCACATCCATCCATCCATCCAACCAACCAAATTGTATCATCTATCCCCTCCAAGTCTTTGGTTCATCCATGCGCTGTCTCTCCAAATGCAAATAGTGTTCAGTTATAGTAAGATTTTGTGATAGTTTAACATGATTCTGTGCACAGTTTTGTATTTCTTTCTTATTTATATTTGCCAATCTACAACACCACAAAAGACAAATTATGACTATTTGTTTTGGAATTTTTTTTATTATTTGCCTTTCATATTGATTTAAATAGTATTTTTTTTTTTGTTGAGTACGTTATATAAATAATTATCAGGGTCTCTAGCAAATGTTATAGTTTTAAATATAATTTATAATACTTACATAATGTCATTAAATGCATATTTTCTATATTTATATTTCGTTTGTTTATCAGCAATTTTCGATTTAGTTTCTATCTACGTATTTCAAAAGCCAATGTTACTGCAACAACAACAACAAAAACACTGCCTTTTATTACAAAAAAAAAAAATAAAGAAAACAAACAAACCACAGTAAACAAATTAAAATCTTTCTACCTTTAGTATACATAATATTATTTCAATTTTCTATTTTTGTGAATTTTATATGCATCACAATTGCAAAGTTTTCAGCACTTTTAAGTACTATATTCATTTTTTTGTATACAATTTTATTTTATATTGCTCAAGCTACTCTTATTTTATTTTATTTGATAACTCAAATATATATTTATATTTAATTGACAACAACAACAACATGCTGTGAGCTATGTATGTGAACTTTGATTTTTTGTGACAATTATTATATTTAATTATTATTATTTTATAGTATTTATTAATAAAGTTTTTTTGCATTGAACACTGTTACTTGTTTTCATTATTTTCAGCAGAGAGAACTGAAAAAAAAAATGAAATAAGCAACCCTTTTAGCGTATTTAAATTTATTTTTGTTTGTAGGGAAAAACGCGCCTTAAAAGAATTTAGCAAGTTAAGGTAATAAGTTAAAGGAAACTTAAAAAAGAAAAGAACACCAACTATAAGATTCCACGTCACTAATGGCATACAACTAAACATAGGTAAGAAATAAAGCAATATTAACAAAATTCAAATATAAAATGTAAGTCATTTTTCCGATCATATAAAACAAAAAAAAACAAAAAACAAAAAAACATTTGGTGTGTGCTAAGCTAATGGAATTCAATTACCACATAAATGTTGAAAACTAAACTAAAACAATGAAAAATAATATAAACTTATAAATAGAAGAACAATTTTTTTTTACCTACAAAATGGTGGGTCGTCTGAAGAAGAAGAAGAAGAAGCGAGCAGAAAATCATTTGTAAGCCATGCAAAAATAAAAACCAACAAATTGGAGGGATTCAAGACTCTTATTTCATATATATACATGCATACATAATTATATACATATACATATATATGTATATATATATATTACATATTTACCATATATATATATTTACATAATATATGTATGTGACTTACAAGAAAGTTTTTTTAAGCATAAAGCTAAACAAGGCATAGTCAAAATGCAGGAAATACGTGTAACAAAAATATTACAAAATCCAACAACGAAACTTTTGGCATTAAATCAATGCATTTTTAAACAATATTTATTTATATATACATACATAGAGTTAAAACGACAACATACACACACTCATACATGCAAAAATTACACATACACACATATAAAAACTAAACAATTTATAAGAAAAAATTGAAGCAAATGCAAAATATTATACATAGAATATATATATATATATATATATATGTATATATATACATATATATATATATATATATACATCTTTATACAGATACATAAATGTAAATGTGGTTTTCGGTGTCTATTACATATATAAATAGATATATATACAAATACAAATACATATATACATGCATATATGTATATATATATATACATAGCAATGACTTGCATATTTTGAAAGAAATTATGAATGTTGTTCATTTGAGTAACTAACAAAAATACCCCAAACAAATACCCATACAAACAAATCCAAAGGAATTTCCCATTTTCCATTCCCCATTCCCCATCGCCATTCCCCCTCACCGAACCCACCCGTCCCAACAGACACACCTAATGTGGCAGGCATGCTCGACGGGACTCAGATTTGGTGCACAGAGTTGGAGTCAAGAGGTGATCAGAAAGGTTTCGGGCATGATGAGATTTGAGTAACTTCTATAAGCAAATCAAATCTTGACTCAACTAAACTCACTTCATCGATTCATCTATTCCCATGCCGGAGCTTGTCCTGAAACTGTTCGAAAACCCAAGCAAATAAAAAAACTACGTTTTCATGAAATTAAGACAATTTCGAGGTTTCACTTAAATAACAAAAATAAAACAAAAACAAAACAAGATTAAAAACAAAACATTTTAAAAATAATCAAAATAAATACATATAAAAAGGAACTCGATATTAAGTTCACCAGCAGTATAATGCTTATAAATATGTTCAAAAGTATGCTGTAAAACAATTTTGTTACTATATTCCGATACCAAAGGTAGAAGATTTATCGTGTCCGTCATACTTTTTACACACTTAAAGCTTGGAGTATAAATCGCAAAATCGTTCTACATTTTTAAGCTGAAACGATTTCACTTTTTTTGCATGACTTTTTTTTTTGTTTTTTTTTTTTAACATCCAACAAAAAAAAAAAACAATTGGATCAGTTAAGAAATGTTTTTCATCTTAACCGAATATTTTCTCTTAACTAAAATCAAATCAAAAATTGTTAACATCAACTAACTCATGTATATACTATAATGCAAGCCATCTAAGAATAGAAATGATATGGAAGCGATATATATTACAACAACAACAACAAACTCAAAAAAACCACAAAACAAAAAAAAACAACTAAGCATAATAAACATAAAATGTAGTACATGCAATATATTTTTCGGTGTTAGGCGTCTTTTTGAGATTTTTACAGAAAAACTAAAAAACAAACACACAAAACTCATATATATATAACAAAATCAAATAAAATATTTCATTGTTGATGTTGTGAGCTAAAAACAAAAGTAAAATAACAAATTGTATTTTGTCTCTTTCTCTCTCAAACTCTCTCACCTAAGCTCTACACTTTAACTGTCGTGTCTCTTAAATATTCAAAGAGTTTTACATACCTATATATATATATATATATATAGTAGATGCATTACATACATATGTTGTATTACATATGTGTGTGTATCTAAGTGCAAGTAGTAGATAACAGTAACAGAAATATAAATTAAAAAAAAAAACCAAGAAACAAGAAAATGTTTCTTAATTTTTTTTTTATACATACCCGTAACGAATTCAGTGTCTACAAAATATACGATTTGAACAAAAACCATTTTAGATGAAATTCAAAAACTTAAAAAAACAAAACAAAAACCTAAAGCTAAAGTTAAAATTAAAATGCAAGTTAAGCAAAAGGGGAAATGGAGAGAAATACGATAAACAAGAACAAGGAATGATGAATTAATATGAAGAATAGATGCAAGAGAACTAGCAATAATTCTGAAATGACCTCAATCAAATATTTTTTAAATTTTATATATTTTAGTCGTGCAGCAAAGCAAAGCAAAACGTCTTAAATACAAACGTACTGTAAATAGAAGTTAAAAAACAAAAAACAAAAAAACAAAAAAACTAAAAAAACAAGAAACATACAAAACGAAATAGCAAATGAATACAAAAGAAAGGAAAACCAAAGAAAACAACAAAATGTAACCACATAAAAATGTCTCTTGAACGAACGAAGTAAGAATGTGATATTTTTCTAAGCTGTACTACATACAAACCAAAAACCCAAAAAAAAAAACAACAAAAAAAGCACAAAATCCAAGCAAAAAAAAAACGAATTACGAAAAAAAAAACAACTTTTTACTGAATCAAAAACAAAAAAAAAGAGAAAAGCCCAATAAAAATAAATCGAAATGAATATGAATTGAAAAGAAAATGTTAACCTATAATAATCGAAAGACATGCATAAATAGAACAAAGGCAATAGAGACTGATTTTTGACAAATGACAAAAACAACTGAGTTATGTGCAGAATGAGAATCCCAACAAGAACAACCAAATAATAACCCTCAAATTGAAAATATTATAAAATATGCTATAATACTATCATACTAACACATATGTATTATTTACAAACGACTATTTTCGTTTGTGTATCTTTATTAAGAAGCGCTGTCCAGATCACAACTTGTTTTAATAATCATATGCTACCTGATCTTCCGGATCGCATTGCTCTACTTTGGTCAGGGCTTTAATAGAACCAATATATGTATGTATATGTACATACATATATACGTACATACATACATAAATACATCCATAGGAAATCTTTAGTTAAGTGTAATCGATTTTGCCATTGACATAATTTCGACTGGTTTGTTAGCGTTAGCACAATATGGGGAAGGAGAGGCAGTGAGAATTTAGGGAACGGTTTATGTTTGAGAGCAAATGCAAATTGTATTTAGAGATTTAACAGAAATAATGGAACCAAAAGGAACACATTGCGTGGTTTAGATTTAAATTGATTGACTTAGAAGCAATGTTAGTTTAAGTCTTCAATGCGGCACAGTGAGGCAGTCAGGCAGAGAGAGAGAGAGAGAGAGAGAGAGAGAGAGAGAGAGAGAGAGAGAGAGAGAGAGAGAGAGAGAGGGTGAGGCACGCGGCAAGTCTTACAGCTAGATACATATATTGAGGATGGGGTGAGGGGGATGAGGGTGGGGCAGGATAATGGCAAAGCCGATATGTTGTGCACAATTAGCACAAAGTTGTAATTATTTTTGTGATAAAATCCGAAGCGCAATTTTTTTCCAACTGTATGGTAGGTAAATAGGTAAGGCAGCAGGGATCGATTTGAGCGATAAACAGCCACAAAATGTCTGTAAATAGTTAAAAGCTTGTTAAGATTGGCGCAGATTGTAGCGAAAGTGAATGTGGATGCGAATGTGAATCTGAATCTGAATCTGAATGTGAATGTGAATGTGGAACTGAAGGATGTTGAAGTGAGAGCACATTGCCAGCGTTTGTTATGAAGGTGCTACGAACAAAGACGTAATTGAAAATGTGATACAGTTTTTTCCTTAATCTACTACTTATGTATTTATTGAAGGGTATGTGCAGAGAGAAAGAGAGAGTTGCAAGCAGAAAGGAATCGGGGCAGTTAGGAGTATGGGGCGAAGAGTATGCTATTGCATGTATTAGCAATATGATCGATGATCGATGAGGCAGTCGAGGAGTTTTCATTTTGGCAAAAAGTAACGAAGAGAAAATGTTAAGTTTGTTTTTTAAGGTCTTTTGGTTCCATTTTGCTACTTAGTTATGGCCGTTTTGTTTTTGGGCAGCCAAAAAACTGGAAAATCCAATTATAATACTAAATTAGCAAAAAAGAAAAAAGAAAAAACACAAGCACTACAACAACCACAGGAAGCACAGCCAGATAACGTGAAATATTGAAAACAAAACAAAAAATATTGTAAAAAATTTACACTTTAGGAAAATCTCTAAATTTTAAGCTTTCGGTGTTTTTAAGCAACATAAAAATTTAAACACAAACAAAATTAGCGAAAAAAAATACAAAAATTTATATATATACATACATATATATATTTCGATATTTAAAATTTAATTCGGAAAAAAGAAAAACCAACAAAAAAATTAAAATATAAAAACCAAATTAAGAAACTTTTGAGCAAAATCTCGGTGTTTTAAATTAAGTGCATGGAAAATAAATTACACTAAATGATAACACAATTAATTAATGAAAATAATAATTTAAGCAAACAGACGTAAACCAAAAACAAAAACCTCTTTCACTTTCGTGTCTTTGACTTAAAACCAAAAGCAAAAACAAAAACATATTAAGCATATTTTTAAAATGTAATTTAGCACAAAATAAAAACCAAAACACAAAAAAACACAATTTTTAAACTACCAAAGTATTGATGTGTATTTAATATATTAATGAAAAAGCAAAAACAAATACAGAACGAAAGTCGAATGAAACTAATTAAACATAAATAATTATTTTTTTTTTTTGTGTTTAAATTTATAATATCAGTTGGGTTTTGGTTTCAATCGTTTTACGAAACTTTTACAAAACTACGAAATGCAATGCCTGCCAAAGAATTAATGTTTTTAATGCAACAAAAACAAAGAAATGTACTTATATGCAACACAAAAACAAAATAAAAAACCAAACAACAACAAAAAGTTCAATAAAGCCGTTCCAAACAAGAAACAAACGACAAACAAAAAATCAAACAGAACTATATACTTGTTTAGAGATTTTTTGTGTTTCCTTATATACAAAATGAATGAAAAAAGCTAAGAAAATATGAAAAAAATAAGTGTAACAAAAACAAAAAAAACTGTAAAACAAATGTAAACTTTTTGCAATTTAAAATCTGAAAGAAATCAAAAACTGAATAACTATTTGTCGTGAACAAGTGAAATTATTTGTATTAAACTAATAAAGTGAAATGTTTATTGGTTTAATTTTAAACAACACCACAATTTTTATGCATTACATTAAAAAAAAAACTGAAGCCACAAAAATAATAAAAACAAAAAAAATAAATTACAAATGCAATGGATTTTTATTCAAATTTTCAACAGTGCCGCTGCGGCGCTGTAACAGTTTTATTACTTTTAAAACAAATGAGTTGCTTTGAAAAGTGCGCAACTGTTTCATGACTAAACAATCGATAGCTGTTATCGTATTCATCGGCAATTCTGCTCGCTACAACAGCTGCTCGCTCGCTCAACGTTCCCATTTAACTTTTTCACGACCATCGGCAACGCCTTAAAACCACAAATGGCAACGCTCGAAGCATTGAAATTATCTGCGCTGCGCAATGCATAGAAAACTGTTTTGGCTGAAAGCCTCAGTCGAAAAATAAAGTCTACAACGCTTAGTGGCGCTCAATTGCCGCATTTGGATTTCACAAATTAAAAAGCAGTATTATTGTTATTGTTTTTTTTTTTTAATACACGATTTTTTTTTTGCGTTGCTTGTACCAGGTGTCGTGTCATTTTAATTAATTGTGTTTGAAAGTCTTGCAAGCACAGTCATACATAAATCCCAATCGAACATTAAGTGTGTGCAACTGTGAAAGAACTGCAACAGAAAAATTCACACAAGAATTGGGAGGAGGAATCGAAGGAAAAGTGACGACACCGCCAACACCTCCAACTTCAAGGCACGTCTAAAAACCGCACAAAAACGCACAAGAAAACGTATTTAAAAGCTCAAAAAAACGGTGAAAAGAGGACAGACAAAGCCGGCGTGTGAGTGTCGTGTGTGTGTGTGTGTGTGTGTGTCTGCCTGAGTGCAGAAAAACGGCGCATCATGCAAAGCTATGCGGATGCATTAAGTGCCAAGGGCTATCGCAGCTTTGGCTTTGACACTGATGTTGAAATGGATATGGACCCGGGCATGGGTCTGGGTATTCGGCGAATAGAGAAGCGCAAAGGAGGTGAGTGGGGACTACAACTACATGCAAACACATCTATATAGCGTGTCTGCGTGTGCGTGTGCGTGTGTCTGTGTGTGTGTGTGTGTATGTGTGGCATAATTGCTGGTCATTGACAGTCAGCATATAAGAATATTTATATATGCACGTATACACGTATGCGTATACCATGTAGACGAATTGCCCATCAAAAGAAAAGGTGCTAGGAGCTGTTTCCGTTTGCCGTGTGCAATTATTAATGCCACAGCGCCCTGTTGAGACCCAATTGTGTGTCCTGTTCCTGAATATCAATCATATCATGATATCATGATGTTTACCGACTTAGGCGGCTGACTGTTATTTAACAGTTGAGCTTCAAGATACTCTCACTGTTAACGTTAGCACTGGGTCAGGGAGAATTTAAATGGTATTAATACAAATGTACTTAATAGTTTTAAGTTTTAAGTAAACATCATTTGCAAAAAAAAGCATCAATACTTCAAATACTATGTAAAAACAATTTATAAGTGTGCTCAGACAGTGAAGAAAATCGATTGTTCCATTCCGTTTTCAGAGTTGTTCAAAAGATACAGTAGATACCTAAATAACGAACTTCATGGGTGTTATTCTTGATTATAACTAGAAGATTCCGAAACTTGAATGTAGGCTCAGCTATGATAAAAGATGAAAGCAACAATGCGCAAATTGAATATCTTGATAGGTGTGCACAGAGTCGAGTTCAACACTTGGCTTTTTATGTGTGTGCGTGTGTGTGTAGCAAGCAAGTTAAGTGGAGGAACAATAACACAACCGACTGTCAGACAGGGCAAAACCATTTCGAAAAGTGGATGGCAATACACAACCGATAGTTCGAGTACACACACACACATATATATATATATATATATATATATATATATATAGATATTTTTGTGTATGCATATCTACTTGTTTTTCCATGCTGCTGCAGTGGAGTCACTAACTTTGGACTGTTGCCATTTTTGGTCAGCTTTCCAAAATAAAAAATTCGTTCGCACAGCCTGCAATCTTATCTAGGGCATAATCCACGTTCAATAAAATGCGAAGTGCTCGAGAGAGACACTAGAAAGCTGAACCGATACTAATGAAAAATATTTAAAAAAAAATAAAGAAAAAAAACGTAGCCTTAAGCGAAGTATACATATATGTATGATTGAAGGTATGCCGATGTATATGTGTATACGTATGCGTATGCATATTTATTGCTCTGGGCGTTGAGTGAGGGTCTGTTATCAGCCCCCTAAATTCCCCTGACGTGCACGTTATCATTAGCTCTTTGCCGACTCCACAAACAAGCCGTCTCATGAATAACAACATTGCCAACCAGATGCTTTCACAATTGTAGCAGCTGGTTATCATCATATTAATAAACAAGCGTGTGTGTGTGTGTCGTGTGTGTGCGTATAATTACAATTGAAGACATATGGTCAAAATTAAGTATGTATATTGTTATGCCTCGCAGAACTGTTGTTAGTAAGTTGTAAAACCATAATAACAAGATAGAACTTTTATTTCTGGGAATCAATAGAAAAAAGAAAAAAAAAGCAATCGTAAAATGTTCAATATGCACGCATTTTCAGAATTTGAGAAACATTGTTATTCATTCAAATGTTTATTCAAATAAACTTGTTGCTTACAAGCAATAAAAATCGCGAAATTTATGTTTGAAATTAACATTAACACACTGCGCAATAATGCGTTCAGAATTTTTCAGAATTATATATTCAAAAGGCAAATGATTAAGCCATAAAATCTGCACAGATTTGTAAATGCAGTGCATACACATGTGTAGTGTGTGTGTTATTCGTGGCTATAAGTGTGCTTTTTTTTTTCTTGCAGCAATTCACCTGATGAATCATGCCACTTGATCATAATTGAGCTTTTGCGAACTGTCGTCGAGGTGACATCGAGCATAACCGATGAGCACATAAATAAGCAGTAGCTCATTTTGGCTGAGAACTTTGGAGCGGGCCGACTGACTTTTGACTAGGCATAGGCATAGGTCAGGGATTCAATTAGAAACCAAACGGCAACAGCAAAGAGCAGAGAAGAGAAGAGAATAACAGAAACAATAATAATAACAAATGCACTAGCAGCAAACGGGCGAAAAGTTCGCACGCTCAACCGTTGCGCTTTGCTCTGCTTTGCCTTCATTTGTGTATTTGCTCTCCTTTATGTGTTATACGCTTGCCAAGCGTACTATGATTTTGTTGTAACGTTTGTAACGTAACATATTGATGAAGAGTTCTCCAATCGTATATATATATATATATATTCGTGATCAGCATCAGTAGGTGAGTCGTTATTGCCATGTCCGTCTATCTGTCTGTTTGATTCTGCAGAAATCACATATGTACCTCGATGTCGGTCAGACCAAATGACAATATCAGCTGTGCAAAGCAAATCGTACTGCTAAATGATATATTTAGATAGAAATACAGATACCTGCAGGTTGACTCCGCTCTGCAAGGGCATTTAATCTTCGGCGTGACTAGCATACCCTTTATTACTTTCTCTCTCTCTCTCTCTCGATATATATATACCTCTCTCAGTCTCTCTCTTTGCCAAAATGTAACGGTTATTAGTCACGCTAAAATGTTTTCATTCATATTTTTGTTGCTTGACTATGCCTGATACCCTTATAAAATGTTGACTAAACTTTTTATGATTTCAAAACTTTGGCAGCATTTTCTAATCAGTCTAATCAGTTTAATTTATTATTTCATATGACCAAAATTATAATATCTTATCATTTTAAACAAATGCGACGCTTATCAACTGCATTGAGTACTTAAAATGCAAAGCTCAGGCTTCAAGGGTATTTAAGCTTCGCTGTTATCCTAAATTATTGTTAGAATTTTCTTTTCCTTTTTTTTTGTCTATATAATGTGCACATCTTATAGTATATATGTAACTTTACGAAATCGGTTGTTTTTCTTTTTGTTGTTTTTATTTCTTATAGCTTCGTTTTTGCAAGTTGCTCGATGTGAAAATCAGTTGACTTCGCGAGTCCGTTCTGGCAAAAGCGCAAATAAATATTCACAATCTGCTTTCCGGGAGAGAACCTTTCAAGTTGGTCCGGTATTGGCATTATGCAATGACCCCCCACCACTGCCCACCTCGACCGATGACCGATTTAAATTTGTGACAGTTGACATCTTTATGAAAATCAATTGAGCATCGGCCAATGGCCAAATGGCAAAGTGCCCAAAATGCCCAAGACAAAAACAGCAAAATACAAAACGTGGCAATTAATAAGTGCACAATTTGGTCGGTCAATAAAATCAACAACAAAAGCAAGAATATTTGCTGCCAAAAATAAACATAACAACGACGACAACGATAAAAACGGGCCATAAGAATAAATTCATTTTTTCTCTTTTTTTTTTCTTTTTGTGTGGAAAAAAAAAACCCAACAAATTTGAGGGGTAATCCAGATACACACGTTTCGAAAGTTACCCGAATTTATTCTACAAAAATAGAGTAAAGTTATGTGCGGAAAGACTGTTAAGCGGCTATCATATCCCATAATACATATCTCATAACCGATACTCATTGGCTCATTGACCGATATAATAAGCCAAATGAACTGCGATTACTTTGCAATTACGCTGACAAATTTATTTTACTTATGGAGCCATCAGGCACACCGCCTTTGGCTGCCTCGTTATCATTTGTACGCTAATTTTGATAGACCTGCTGTCATTTCCAAACAGCTCATCAATTTATACTGTTATTCGTCGTCGCCCCGTCCCCCATTTCTCGGTACAATAATAAAGTCAAGTTTTGTTTTGTTTTGTTTAAGCCATTAGCATTGATTGCTGGCTGAGTGCCTAAAGGGAAAATTACTGGCACTTAAATAACCAGCACTACATACAAAGTCTCTGTCGTAAAACCGTGTCCAAATATACTTTAGTGCTATCTTTTATATATATACATGTATATTTATACATATATATAGGGCTGTCGATCTAGGTTATAACAATCTGGTTGTGCTAATTGTGGTTTACAATCGATTTATCAATACCTTATCGATCTAAGTTAGAATGATGCCATACGAAAAAATGCATTTTATTTATTTTATATTCATTTTTTTTCTTCTCAAAAATAAATTTGCGTTTTTTCGTATTTTTTCTAAATTCTCTGAAGTTCTTAGTAGTAGTTAAGGAAACGAGTTAACCAGATTCATTGACGTATTATAAACTAAAAATATCAACTTGCAGTTCTAACATTTCTGTGTAAATGTACATTTGTAGATTTGCATATCATATTAAGCCATCGTCAACCAAATCTATTTCTAGCCCAAAACTGAACTAATATACTCTGCCAAAATAGTTGTAGGGCTCATTTTTGCACACGATCAACATTTTCTTGGTAGTGGCTATCTCTCTGCTGGATAACCCCATTAGCAACACAACCAACCTGTACATATATATATATTTATTCATTTTATATATATATATATATATTGTTGATCAAAAAAATTAGATGTAACAAGCAACAAGGAAGCTTTTCTGCTCAGAGAACCAAATGCTGAAGAGCGAAAGCTTTCAGACTCTCTTTTGTCTCTCTCTCTGTGTGACTCTCTCCAACTCGCGCACAAAACTTTAGCCGATGTATAAACTTTGGATAAAAACATTTAGCAGTGAGCGATAAGTGCCTCCCATTTGACCGGGGCAAAGAAAGGCGAAGAATATATCTGAAATACAAAGTGAAAATAGCGCGTAAATGTGAAAATTGCGTTGCAGCCGCGAAACAGAAACAGTAGAACAGATCTATGCCCCGAGTAGGCATCAGATCAGCTGTGCAGCAATAAAATATCAAAACGCGAACTGTGCAACAAACAACTCTAAACATTAATCGGGCGAGCAACAAGCAACTTTAAGAGCGAGAGCACAACTATTCTGTATTTGTGTGTGTCTGGTGTTTGTGTGTGAGAGAAATAGGCAAAACTAAATATTACATAAACAACAAAAAAAAAAATAAATAAAAAAAAAAATACATACATATTTGGATTAGACATCAAAATCGACATTTGTAAAACGTTATCGAAATTCTCGAAACGTAATAGAACCGCCGTCGCATTAACCAAGGCATTAACTGCAAGCCGAGAGAATCATTTGGATTGTAGCAGTATTGTGTGCGTGTTGTTGTGACTTGTGGCAAGAATAGACCAGTTACAGAAAATAACATGGCATATCGGGGCATTATCGGCACCACGAAAGATGCGGAACGCAATACACCGGATAGCGATTCATTCGATGATCCGCTATCCGATGCCGGCAAGGATGCGACCACCTCTCTGCCGCATCACCGAAAATTGTCAATTGAGTCTGAATCGCTTGAGGGCAGTCAGCTAATACACCAGCCGATAATCAGCAAAATCTCCCAAGTCACCAAAGTCACCAAAGTCAAACGCACAAACTCAATGTTTGCCAAATGTGATTGTAAATGTCCTTGTAAGTGTGACCCAAAACCAAATCCAAAACAAAACAAACACAATTCTCTACGCATCTATATCGCTGCTGCTGCTGCGGCTGCTGCTGCTGCTGCTGCTGCGGCTGCTTTTGCTCGCACTCTCACACACACGCGCCTGCAGCCAAGAAGAAATTCACCAACCTACGCACACTCGCACACACACACATACACACCCGCACAGGTAGCAGCACCTGTTTGAGTCTGCAACAGTCTGCTGCAAGCGAGCTGAATTTTATGATTGGCCTAAAAAGCTATTAGATGGTTGATAGAAACTTTTCAGTTAGGAGCCATATTCAGCATAGCCATCTAATTTTTAAATATATTGAATGGATATACGCTTTAAGTATATAACATTTATAAATAGATAAGCACATATACGATAAATAATAAGTATATAAACATATATTCAGCCAGTTGTCTGTCTGTTTATTGATACACAAACAAGTCTCTTAGATGTAGACACCTATTTTATTTTAGCCAATATATATAATATAGCTGCATATGGTTAATTAGTCCAAACTAAAGTTGTTGCATCTTAACAAATTAAACAGAAAGACAAAATCACTCAAACTAAGATTGCTGCCGCATAACAAATGATTTCTTTTTATCTTGAGCAAACATTCTGTTTGATAATTCTAATTCGTTGATAGTCATTGTAAACTAAGATTTAGTTTATGATGTGAGACCCATTTGGCAAAGACAGTAACTACACCTCAAAGCCTCAATTTGATGATGGTATAGTGTTGAATTTTTATCGCCCACTTTAAAGACCGGCCAGGAAAGTTGAAACATGTCATCTCTTATCTGACAACTGACAACTATCTCTTCGGCTCAGCTCAAATCCACTTGAAGCCGCTCAACTTGATTCGAATTGACACTGTTTCCATCACTAAAACTATGTTTAACAGCGGGATGCTGTTTGTGTGTGTGTGTGTGTGTGTGTGTAGTGTGTTTAGTGTGTGTTGTTTTGGTCATGTCTGGACAGCTATTGACTCCCAATATGTAAACAGAGAGCGCTTAGCTCTTTAGTCTATCAGAGTTGTTTTCTCTACGCGTTAAAAACGCTCCTATTGCTTTATCATGGGATTTAACATTTAATACAAAAATCATTTAATTTATTTGCTTAAATGTTTTAAATAATAGTAGAATGCCAGTGCTGCTTTGATTTTAGTTTATGTGGCTCTGTTGAGATTGATCAACGATTTAGTTATTATAGTTGCACTTAAATCGCAATCGTTTATTTTAGAACTGGATTGTAGTGTAGTAAAAAAGATGATGTAAGTGATTGATATGTTTATAGTTTGGTTGTGCACAACAAGCAAAGCATCAGGCATATTTCAAATAAATAGGGTATTTACGGTTCAGTGTGCAGTGACATTTTTGCATTATGTTTTGATTTGCTGACTGCGGATTTTTTTCTTTTTCGGAGCTGTCTTCTTCTTCAGCCGGTTCGCGTTTTCGTTTTCGAAATTGATAATCGTGGGCAGCAGCAGCAGAGGCATAATTTGTTGTTTTCGAAATCGACTCTCAGGTATCGGTTGGAATCGTCGTCTCAGTCTCAGTCGCAGTCAGTATCAGCCTCAGTCTCAGTCTCAGTCATTGACGCGTTAGCACTCGTTCAGGTTACAAGCTTACATCTTGCAATATACGATCGCGATCCGGAATAACCAAAAAAAAGAAAAGAAGACTTTTATGTCCAGTCAGCTCTCCTCGATATGAACTTCAATCGCATGGATAGCGCCCATCGCTTGCGCGTAGATATCAAGCTATTTGGTGGCAACGTCATGGAGCCAACGAAAACCAATAATAATAATGATATCATTAAAGCCGAGATCGAAACACCACTAGAATCACCGATTTGTAGGTTGAGCAAAACAATTTCCATTTATCCCATCTATACATTGCAATAAGTATATATATATATATATATAAATACAGATGAAAACATCTACAAGTGCATAATAAGAACATTGGCATTAAAATGAGTATTCAACTTTAATTATATGTCAATTTGTTGTTTATTGCAGGCGAGATGACAGATTCGCCGGACGCTGATAAGACCGATGCTGATAACGAGTTAACCAATGAAATTTCAGCACCTTATGAAGTACCTCAGTTTCCCATTGAACAGATTGAAAAGAAATTACAAATACAACGGCAACTCAATGTTAAGTAAGTGCAATATTATTGAACAACTCCTTAAATACCTATCCCGATCCTATTAGCTTAAATTTGAACAGTCTAAAGCAGAGTCTTCAAAGGTTTAAAGAGAACTAGTTCATTATGATTAAACATGCTCATGTTGGTTGGTTCAATACAAAAAAAAATTGTTTTGGCTTACAAAATCGATGTATACTGTTGATCAATAATATGTCTATATCTTTGCAATTGTGTATTTCTATAGCATACGAAAATCGATATTTGTTATCGATAAAACCTTATCTGCGTACGCACTGCTTCTGTTCAAAATTTGAATTGACCATCGGATATGGCTATAACCTCGCTATAACTCGGCAGTTGATGCTGATCAAAAATATACATACCTTATGGGTTAGGAGCTGCTTTCTTCTGCCTGTTAAACTTCAGCTATAAAGCTGTTTTCCCCTTTTTATGCATCATATGTGCCAATCACATGTATTATATGATGTCAGATTGTCAGCTAGGGAAACACTTGCAGGGATTACTAATAATTTGGCTACACAGCTGGACAGTTGCCTGGATCGAGTACCAACTAATCCACGTAGTCTGTTCGTAACATTCTCTATAGTATCGTAATTAACAACAACATCGCAGTGGAACACAACCATTGTAATTATACTCTTTTCGAGGGTACTACAACATTCTAATGAAATGTGTAACAGGTGTTGATGTCGATATATATCATAGGTTTCAAAAATTAAAAAAAAATACTTAAAATATAGTTAAACAGTAATGAATATTTAATTTAACCACAAGCAATCAATACTGAGGATAAGTAAACATTAAAAGCCGGCATAGCTATAAAATTAAAAAAATAAAAATAAAATAAACTACTTAAATTTAATAATTATTTCAAAAGATTCCCAGATGAGAAACGCAATTATTTTTTGTTTTGCAAAATTGAATTTTTCCTTTGTATCGGATATTTGAAGTGGTCTCGATTATATCACCATAAAATGAATTATATTCTTATTAAATGCTCCGAGAAGCACTACTATTATTTTGACCGCAACTGTATTTTTTATTTATATATATATATCGGTAAACTCACCGGGAAACATGGGAAAAAGATGTTCAATCATAATTTGATTGATTGATTGATTCTTATCGCAATTGTGTTTTGTTGGCAAGGGTATGCCAAACAGCGACTAGCGCGTTCTCTGCGGCCATCAAGTTCACATTGCCTGCTTTTTGGAGGGCAAGTGCTAATCCAAGCCACTAGACGACGATGACAGACAACAAAATGGTGCAGGTGTGGGCTTTAGGTAGGCCATGCCAAGCAGGTGGGCAGGTGAGCAGGTGGGTCAAAAGCGTAGACGGCAATAACAGCGTTGGACACGTTCTGATTTTGAATGGGACTGCATTAGCATTCGATGTCTCAACACACAACACACCACACATTCGAGCCGCGTCGCCATCGCGGCTTATGGCATGATGATGAAACCACCAACCAACCAACCAACCAACCAACCAACAAACGAACCAACCAACCACCGACCCACCACCAACCAACTATGGCGAACTAGCCAAGCAATTTTTGAGTTTCGAATGCCGTCACTTTTAGTACAATTTGTGCATCCAAATAACTTGGAGCGCACCGCGACAAACGCAGTGGGCCACAAGGAAGCGCACAAGACTGGAACAGATCCAGCTTGGCGGGCTTCGATTTGGGTTTGGGGTTTTGGGTGAACCGTGAACTGAGAACCGAGAACCCTTATGCGCAGTGCCGGTTGCCGGTCTGGGTTGTGGGCACTGTGGCTCTGTCGTGCGTCGTCCCAAGTCGAGTTGTTCAACGACCTACGACTGACATTGAGGACTCGCAAACAGCCAACCAGTCAACAGTCAGTGCATCCCTCAGTCAGTCAGTCAGTCAGTTATTCAGGCAAAATACGTTTCGTATAGTTTTTGTTCGTGTGACACGCCAAGCGTCAAAAACTCCAAACTTTTCGCACTGCACTTGAAGTTTGTTGTTTGCTGTTTGCTGTTGGTATTTTTGTTGTTGTCGTTGTTCATGTTTTGTACTACAGTTTGTAAAACAGGTCTAAAAGTAATAAAACAAAGGAAAATTATATTAAGATTACTAATCATAAATCGATAGTCGGTTTGCAAGCGACCTCTACAAAAACTGTCACATAAAGATAATGAAATTCTTTATGGTCAATCGGTTTGAGCTTCGTTTTTATGGTCGTGCACGTACTCGTGCTCGTTCTAGTGCTCGTGACACGCGTGCTTCTCTAAGCGCAGTTGCAAAGATATGTTAGGCAGTATTCAAATATCGCAACTTCTTAGGAGAGAGAGAGAGACAACCCCCTCGCTCGACAGGGGAACAAGGGAACAACAATCAACCCCCGCCCAGTGACTCACTCACTTTACGCCACATTGCGTGCCCAATTGCAAATAATCGGGGAGTGGAGTGGGTTTTGAGCGGAGTCGGGTTAAAAGACGGGAACAGCTCTATAAATTAATCGCTCAATCGATCATTGGGAAAATTGTTAACTTGGCCTGCAACTTGACGTCGGCGCCCATTCGCTGAGTCCGGTGCTCAGGAGCAACATGTCGTTCGCGGATGATAGCTACAGCTTCTGTCGCCACTACGAGTACGAGACCCGCTCGGAACAATGGTTTATACTTGATTGACTCGCTCTCTAAATACATATATGGACATATATATATATCGATATATCCATATATAATGTTTTTTTTTTCTTTTCCACCAATGCAGGCAATCGATCGGCCAGAAGCCACCGGCGCTCACGCCTGCCAGTCCGCGGGCAAGCAGCTCCGACTCAGATGGTGGGCCGCCGGTAACTGCGCGGCTCACCGATGCGGACATCAATTTCCAGCGTGTGTCCGTCTCTGGAGAGGATACCAGCGGTGTGCCACTCGAGGATCTGGAGCGCGCATCCACGCTGCTCATCGAGGCGCTAAAGTTGCGCTCCCACTACATGGAAATCTCTGATCAATCGTTCCCAATGACCACGGCGCGTTTCCTCAAAACGGTTCGGCTTAAGGATCGTTACGATAGTCTGCCAGTGAGAACGGTATCCGGTAAGTCGAAGTTGTCCCTTGCTATTTGCTGATCTAACGGAAAAGCAGGTGCCACCTCCGCGGCTCCACCCCTCAACCCCTTGTAGTGCCTTTAGTAGCGAATTATGTCAGTGTTGTATAGCACCCCCCAAACCGATGCGATGTATTATACAAAAAATAGTTGTTTTTTTTATATATAAATATATATATATAGGTATATATATTGTATTGCGATTTGTTGTGCGCTAGGAACGCGTTGAGCTCTTTACTATTTATTTCCCCCGCTCCCTCTCTCTCTATCTCTTTCTCTCCATCGAAATACATATATAGATATAGATGTAAATATATATATATATATGTTTGCGTCTCTCTTTTTATATCTTGCTCGCTAGCCGCTGCCACATTACTCCTGTCATGTCTTCTATTGCGTTTAGTAAGTTTTCCTTTTACATATATCCTATATACATATGTATTTATGTATGATTTATTATATGCAGCCCCTCTCTCTCTCTCTCCTTCTCTCTCTCTCTCTCTCTCTCTCTGTCTGTATCTCTCTCCATTTTACTTTGGTTTGTCCTTAAATATTATAATTTGTTTTTTTTTTTTTTTTGCTTTGTGCTCCTTTGTTTTTTTTATTTTGTACAAATAATTATTTTCTATTTCAATATTATTTTTCATTTTTTTTTTTTTATAGAAATAATTCGCAAACAGAGTATGGTCAGCTTTACAGGTAATTCGGGCATTGCAGCCACTTTGTCCGAATCAGAAAACAGTTATATCCTCTTTTTTTGTTGCTCTCTCTCTCTCTCTCTCTCACACACACACACATATATATACACATACACACACACCTACAATTTGTATAAATTTGTATAATTTAGCTTTTTCATGTGTTGAGCCTATCTTTCTCTCTATGTCTTTGTTTCTCTGTTTTTGTGTCTGTGTATTTGCGCCCGCTCCCGTACGCCGCAGTATTCAGCTTTTGTCACGAACTTAACTAGCTGTATTTAACAGAGTTGTGTTATGCGTTGTGCTTTTGTTTGGATTGTTTTTATTTCACGCCTTTTTCCGACAACCAGAAATGTATTAAATGTAACTGAAATTAGTCCCAGTCAATCCTTAACACACACCAACACACATACACACACACACAGACTTGTTTGGTTGTTCACAAACGGTAAGAAATAGGCTATGAAAACAGCAACAAATTTCATTATACAAATTTCAAATGTTCAGAAATTCACCTTAACACATTTCTAAACATTTTGAAATTAATGATGAAATCTTTGTCTTGTTGGAGTCGCTTACAATAACTTTAAATTGCTCGCGAAATGTTAATGCTTTTGTGATTGTCGTTTATTGAACCAAATGCGAATTCTGCTTGCAACCTCAAAAGATGAAATCAAAAAGACGAATTTCTCGGTGTTTTTCTTTTCATCTCAACTGACTTAGCTGTTTGCATAACACACTGTTTTCTGCTAACGTATTCTCACTTGACGAATACTGTTTTTTTACAGAATGCTAAACAAAAAAACAAAAACCAATTTATCAAGCTTGTTGCGCACAATGAATACCAAGAGAGACAACAATTTTGTGTGCTGACAACCCTGTTCTTTACACCCACACGCACATACAAGCACCCCGTACGTTTGTGTGTAGATCATTTGTAGTTAAAAACAAACACCGTTAGTTTTAAAACTAATCGTAGCCTTGAATATAAGTAATTAACATTTCCCAAAACTTACAACTTGGAAATACTGAATCCAAACGAACCTGGACACTAAAATACCTGTGAAGATAATAATTGTGAATTTTCAGCATTAAATGTAAAGATCACGTCCAATATACACATCTATTCTACTGTCCAGTTGTACATGTCTGTGTATATATATATATATATATATACTTATAGAGATATATATCTTTTTTACATAAAACAAATCCAATATAAAATTGAATCCAGACATGCATCCAACATCGTCGGTAAAAGCGCCCCATGCCTGGGATGTGGAATTTGTACCTGATGAGTCTTACATAATAAAACCAGTGAATGGTGTATTTCACATCTACAAAGATGAAGTAAGTTGCCAAAATAAATAGATAGATAGATACTATATACAGATACTACAAAGATGCTTCTCTTTTGCAGGCATTAACTAGCGAGCTGAACTTTACGTACCCGGACATGAGTCAGTTCGTGAATGACATGCAGGTCATGTGCAATATGATTGCCGATGGACCACTGTAAGTGGAGTATATCCATATAATTAACATAGACTGTTCCCAAATTGACTGTTCCTTTGTTGTTGCCTAGAAAATCGTTTTGTTATCGTCGCCTTTGCTATTTGTCCTCCAAGTACCAGATGCATGTGCTGCTCAACGAGCTGCGTGAGCTGGCCGCCCAGAAGGCGGTGCCGCATCGTGACTTTTACAACACTAGAAAGGTGGACACTCACATACATGCAGCGTCGTGCATGAACCAGAAGCATTTGCTGCGCTTCATCAAGAAGACGCTGAAGACCAATGCCAGCGAGGTGGTCACCCACACAAACGGACAACCAATGACGTTGGCCCAGGTGTTCCAATCGATGAACCTGACCACATACGATCTGACCGTTGATATGCTCGATGTGCACGCCGATCGTAATACGTTCCATCGTTTTGATAAATTCAATTCCAAATATAATCCCATTGGCGAGTCGCGTCTCCGCGAGGTCTTCCTCAAGACGGATAACTATTTGAATGGCAAATATTTTGCACAAATTATCAAGGTATGCAAACATATATATATATATATAGATGACATTCAATAGCAAATTATTTGTTATATACGTAGGAAGTGGCCTTTGATCTGGAGGAATCGAAATATCAGAATGCAGAACTGCGCCTCTCCATCTATGGCAAGTCGCCGGATGAGTGGAACAAGCTGGCCAAGTGGGCTATCGACAATAATGTGTACAGCTCGAATATACGCTGGTTAATACAGATACCGCGACTCTTCGATATATTCAAGTCCAACAAGATGATGACTTCATTCCAGCAAATAATCGATAATATTTTTCTACCACTATTCGAGGCGACCAATAAGCCCAGCGAGAATCCCAATTTGCATCGCTTCTTGACCTATGTGATTGGTTTCGATTCCGTTGACGATGAGTCCAAGCCGGAGAATCCACTCTTTGACAACGATGTACCACGGCCCGAGGAATGGACATATGAGGAGAATCCGCCATATGCCTACTATATATACTATATGTATGCCAACATGACGGTGCTCAACAAGTTCAGACAGTTAGTAATCCAAGTTCAAATCCAAATCGAACAATTTTGTATTTATTGTTACCATTATTATTTCCAACAGAATGCGTGGCCTAAACACTTTCGTGCTGCGTCCCCATTGCGGTGAAGCTGGACCCGTCCAGCATCTGGTCTGCGGCTACCTGATGGCCGAGAACATCTCGCACGGTCTGCTGCTGCGCAAGGTGCCCGTGCTGCAGTATCTGTACTATCTGACCCAGATTGGCATCGCAATGTCACCGCTGTCAAATAACTCCCTGTTTCTCAACTACCATCGCAATCCGTTGCCCGAATATTTGGCTCGTGGATTGATCATCTCGCTATCCACCGATGATCCGTTGCAATTTCACTTTACCAAGGTACAACCGATCGATCTGCTACATTTAATAAATATGAAAAATTAATCACTAATTTACGCATTGCTTACAGGAACCCCTCATGGAGGAGTATAGCATTGCGGCCCAGGTGTGGAAGCTCAGCTCTTGCGATATGTGTGAGCTGGCGCGGAATAGCGTTATTATGAGTGGATTTCCACATAACGTAAGTTTAAATCGATTGGAGGCTTTGCTTTTTTTGCTGTATTCTATATTATATATATGTATATATATATTTTGCAAAAATAGATCAAACAACAATGGCTGGGTCCCAACTACTTTGAAGATGGCATCAATGGCAACGACATAACCCGCACCAATGTGCCCGAAATACGAGTCGCCTATCGCTATGAGACCTTACTGGATGAGCTCTCCAATATATTCAACGTGAATCAAAAGTGTCACGTCAAAGAAAATGAGTAACGTGGCACGTTGCACGAGGCACGCGTAACGAGAAGAATGAAGAAAAAGGGGCTGCTGATTTATACTACACCAGCAACAACAAACGAACATGCATACTTATTGCTTATTACATATTAATTACGTTATTTATGTATGTACGTATTTACTACATACCTAGTTCTAATTGCTTACTCAGTGGGAATCTTTCTATCTACTATTACTACTGCTACTAATCAATTATAGACCCGACAGACCAAAATTCTACACACACCACGCATATATAACCATACCTACATATATACGTGTAGTACATACTTATATACAGGGCGCATGGGCTGACAGACAGCGGTGATTGCAACACCACAGCAAGTGTAGCAATCGATCGGCAATTTGTATAACGTTCGATTGTAGGTAAATATTTATTTTTATAGCACTGCTGGTGTTAAGGTTGCTACTGCTTTGCAATTGAATTAGAGACAATTATTTCAAAATCGTATATACATTGAAAATTTCAAATAAAGAAAATGCCGATTACAAATTTGATTGTTAATACAAAAGTGCAATTATCTAATACAGTTTGACTTGTTTCCAAGTCAATATAATAAATGATGGTTAATTCGAATTGACTTAAAAATAAAACAGGGGCGTCATCTAGCGGTTGTTCCATCAAACACTTGGTTCATAATAGTGGTTTAGCGTTGCAGCTAACTAATTATACTCGTAATAAAGACAATGTTATTGTTATCGATGTATCGATACAGGCTAACCAACAAAAGGCGATATACCTTAATACGCCCAAATGTGCATCGATGATAACTATCGATATGCCGATATAAGATCAACAATCCGACTACACACATGAATGCATATATACGTGTATATGTGTGTGTGTGTGTGTTATTGTGGCCGAGAGATTCTTCTCTTCAAGTTGTCTTTGTTTTCATAAAAATCAGCCACACATCACAAAATAAATTGAAAAAATGTTGCTCACACAAAGCTGATAAAACGCGACAAATTAACAGCCGGTGCAAAGCCGACGAAAAAGACGAAATACGTAAAAAAAATCGTAGCAGAAAGGCTGAACGGCAAACTCAAAATTTTAACTTACTCACATACACACACACGCAAAGAGACAGACACAGACACCTCGAATTCTGAACGCGCTCTGGACGAGTCATACGCACCAATACAGACATATACATATACATGCATGTGTGTGCGTGTGTGCGCGCCTGTGTGTGAAGATTGTATATGTGTGTGCGCATGTGTGCACAATGACCACCCAGCGAACGCATCGAAATGCCAACAGCAGCAGCAGCGGCGGTGGTGGTGGCACGGTGGGGAGTCTCGGCTCGGATGCGGACTACGAGACACTGATGCAGCGCCTCAACATTTCCAGTTATCAGCGGTCGCCCGGCGCAATTGAACACTTTATGCACGATGCACCACAACAGCAGCAGCAACACCATTCACAGCAGCCTCGCCTGCCCAGCAGCGAGGATTACAAGCTGTATGAGCGGGGCAACATAATAGCCGCCTCGAAGTATGCAACCGCAACGGCAACGCCCAAGCCACACGGCGGCAGCAGCAGCAGCATAGATCTGACAATGCAGCACTTGGGCAATGGCAGCAGCAACAATAGCAACACAAGCCACAATAGCCACACAAACTCACCGTTAATCTATGCACCCACCGCCCAGGTGCTGGGTCAGCGCATTGTGCCCCAAAAGCATTCGCCAGTGTATGAGAATCTCGAGTTTTACGGCCAATTCGATACGAATCAGAAACGCGCCCAGCCGCAGAGTCCGGCCAGTCGTCAGAGCGTCATGCTGAACGATTATCTGCTCATGCAGCCGATCGGTGGCGGTCGGTTTGCGCACACACCCGTCCCGGAGGCGCCCAAGCATCACCAGACACACACGCACACACTCTCACACACACACGCACATGGGCACAGCCACAATCCCATCGAGGAGCTGCAGTCGTCGCAGGTGGCGCCCATTTATGAGAATATTATACCGCATTCCGGGCAACGTGCCCAGCCGCAGGCATCTCCCGCAACGGCATCAATTTATCAGCACACAGAGATGGCGACGCCGACGCCCCATCAGGTGGCCGAGATGAATGCGTTGATGCTGTCATCTCCGCTCCATCAGCGCAGCAATAGCAACAACAACCACAACAGCAGCAACTCTGGTGGATTGGGATCACCCACACACCGCTATCGCAATCTATCGCTGCCCAGCCACCTCAGTCCAATGGGCTCGCCAGTACCGGCACCGCTGGCCAAGCTGCAGCTCCAACAGCACACGCCCATCAAACATCAGCAGCAGCAACATCAGCAGCAGCAACAGCAGCAGCAGCAACATCCACACGGTGGCATCAATGTGTCCGTCAATCCGAACTACATTGAGGACATCAATAGCTCTGATTATGTTTGCATGACTGCCAATTTGCATCGCAGCAGCAACACGGCCAAGAGTCGCAGTCCCAACAATGTTCGTCTCACGGCAATCAGTCCACAGCCGCCGTTGCCACCGCCACCGCTGGTCACCGCCACCATTCAGACGACGACGACGATGGCAACAACATCAGCAGCAGCCCAAACACAGCCGATGCAGCTGCGTGCCACGCCCATGGCAACGACAGCCCCACTCGTTGTAGCCACATCCCCAACGCCCTCGCAGAGCAGCACAGGTGAGCGAACAAAACGAAATTGAGATCGGGATTGGGATTGTCGATATACATTGCTACTAATCTTTAAATCTCTCTTTCTCTCTTTTCCTTATTAATCTTATTTGAAATGCTTGCACAGCCGCTTTGCGGCCCAGACGAGGTATCTCCCATTCTCCCCCATCCTCCACCCCCAATCGCCTTTTTTAATTCAGCTTGTTGCATTTACTACATTTTCTTTTTGGGTTTACTTTTGCAGGTCTGACCAAGAATCTGCTGCCATACAGCGTGACACCGCCGCGCCCGGCTGGCCCGACAGAGGCGCAGCGCAAAATAGAAGAATTGACGCGCCAACTGGAGGAGGAGATTGAACAGAGCGAGGAGCATGGCGAATACTTTGGTGGGCACAGCTCAGATTGTCGCTGTAGCTGCAGTAGCCAGTTTTATTTATATTCGTTTCGATTGCAGGCATTTGCCACACCTGCGGCGAGAAGGTGAAGGGTGCTGGACAGGCCTGCCAGGCCATGGGCAATTTATATCACACAAATTGCTTCATTTGCTGCTCCTGCGGACGAGCGCTGCGCGGCAAGGCGTTCTACAATGTGCACGGGCGTGTCTACTGCGAGGAGGATTACATGGTAGGCTGACACACATATATATATTGTCATATATATATATATATCAATCTCTTTCTCTTGCAGTATTCGGGCTTTCAGCAAACGGCTGAGAAATGCGCTATTTGTGGCCATCTTATCATGGAAATGGTGCGTACTCTTCCCTTATTATTTCTCCCTCTCACTGTGGCAATTTCGCTGTCTCTTTCTGATTCATTTTTGTGGCCCACAGATTCTGCAGGCCATGGGCAAGTCATATCATCCGGGCTGCTTTCGCTGCTGCATCTGCAACGAGTGCCTCGACGGCGTCCCATTTACCGTCGATGTGGATCACAAGATTTACTGTGTCAACGATTACCATCGCATGTTTGCACCCAAATGTGCCAGCTGCGGCAAAGGTGCGACATCTATCCACACAAAACACAAACTATTGTGGTCTTTGAGCGGAGGCAGTGTTATTTCTATATAATATAATCTTGTCTGTCTGTCCTGCTACAATCCTTTGGCCAACATCAGCAATCGCTTGTAAATTTATGAATTATTTCATTTATTAATGATGATTACCATTCGTTTAGGTATTACGCCCGTGGAGGGCACCGATGAGACGGTGCGCGTGGTGTCCATGGACAAGGACTTCCATGTGGACTGCTATATATGCGAGGAGTGCGGCATGCAGCTAACCGATGAGCCGGACAAACGCTGCTATCCGCTGGATGGCCGACTGCTCTGCCGCGGTTGTCATCTGCAGCGACTGGCGTTGCAATCCTCGCCGCACACGCGCCACCAGGAGCCCGTGTGCGCCTCCTATCAGTATATGGGTTGAGCTGAAGCAATCCTCCCACAACTCCACACTCCCCCACCCTCCGACTGATGCATCATAAACAATTTGTACGCACAAAATAAAATACTATACACACACACACACAACGAGACACACACAACAAAATATACACACATATTTTCAATTTTCCAAATACCAATTATAATCTTTTTAATAAAAGAAAACATTTCATAAAAACAAATGCAAGTCTTACGGTTGGTTAATCCTTATCGTTGATTAGTGCATCAATATCTCCAGCTGCACGAGGCGATTGTTGGTGTCCGCGGACATGCGACAGGGCAGCGTTGCAGCCATGTTTGTCAGGGCCTTGGCGCGTTGGCGTAATTGCATCAGCCGCTCCTCCTTGCTCTCACTGATCGAATTGTCTCCGCCAGAGCGGCTGCTGGTAACGCTGCCGCCGCCGCCACCACTGGTGGACTTGTAATCCTTGTACTCTTCATAAATGAGATCCATGGCGGCTAGCAGGACATCGGGCAGCACCTTGATGATATCGGAACCGATCAGCTTCAGGCGTCTAACGCACTCGTCCACCTCGGCACAGCTGTTTGGTGTAATGCGATTCTTGGCCAATATCTCAGCGGCCAGACGACCGTTGCCCTCATGATAATGATCAAAGAATTTGAGCAATTGGGAGAGCAGCGTATACGTGGCCATCACATGCTCATCAACATCCACTTTACGCTCGATCAGCGAGTGATTCATTTGCTCCGTCACAACCGTCAGCTGCTCCCGCATGCTACCCTTGCTGGGCGGCTGATGCACCACCTGCATCAGCAGCGAGCTCAGCAAACGCAACGCCTTGTCCAGCTGCCCGGCTATAAAGTACAGCTTAATGGCCAACTGGAATTTGGTGCGCTGCGACAAATCATCGCCCACCATGCCAGCGAGCGAATACTTGTCGTGATCCATGCTGGGAAACAGTGCGAAGATGCCGCTGCAATGGCATCACAATAAGCATTAGACAAACATAAAAGGCGAACTTGAAATATGGCTGCTTACCCAACATAACGCCAGGGATCGTTGAGATCGGGTGTGCCAAAGACGAGAGTTATCATGTCGTCGTCACAGTTCTCGACAAGCATGTCGCAGACGCAGGTCAACATCATATTGCGTCCATCGTTGGCCTTGAAATGGCGCAACAAATAATAGTATTGCATTGCTTCAGTGGTGTCCGTCTGCTCGATGCATTTCGTGTACATGATGATGAGCCGGGCCAAGTTGAGGCGTCGCATGGGCGAGGGATCTGTTGGCTCGATGCAGAGCAGCGGCTGCTGGCTGTTGCTGGGCGTGCCCAGCATCGATATCTCGTTGAGGGCAATGGCCATGTGAACGGCGTGCGCACGATTCTCTGCGGTGCGGGCGAGAAACTCAATGGCCGACTCAAATTGGCCGGTTAAGACGAGCACCTGGAAATATAATGACTTCTTCTCGCCCGCGTTGAAATAGCTCTCGCCATACTTGTCCAAAATGAGCGACTGCAGGCCGCTGTAGCTGAGACTATCAATATGATAGTCGGGACGGTCATCTGTGGCCAGCACCGACAACTGCATCCAGAGGAAGTCATCAATGGTGCGTACCACCTCAGGGTGCGGCTCATGGGGATCGCAAGCCAGCACGATGGCATACACCTGCAACAGACAGACAGATTATATATGTATAAGGGATAAGTTAGAGTAGACAAATAATTCAACATTTTCTCAAATATTCTTTTGCTTTTTTTCTGCGTTTATTCAATTCACTTACCGCTTTTTTATAGGGATCAGTGCAGACGCGCAGCTTATTGCTATATTCGAGCTTTAGCTGACCCTCCAGCTTTGCATTGGGTCGCTCCTGGTCGCCCAGTTCGTGATGTTGTGGATGGTGCTGTCGCTTATGCTGCTGCTCCTGCTGCTTGTGCTGGATGAGCTTTAGCAAATCGGGCGAAACGCCGGCTTCCTTGAGAAACTGTGCGGCAGCACCCAGGTCACCGCTGCGCAAACTGTAATAGACGAGCGGCCACAGCGGACATTTGTTGGTCACATCGAGTAGGCCGACCAGTCTCTGTGGCAACTGGAATGTGATGGTCACAAACGAACTGACCGTATTATAGACATTCGGTATGCCACCGCGCTGACCGACAAGCCGATTGATCTGGATGATCCGGTTCATGTACTGCTTGTAGGCCTGCTCCAAATAGGCGAGAGCCAGCTGCACAAATTGTTGGCCCGTTTGGCGGGCTTTAATGGGATCTGCGGTGCGGGAGAGTGGCGTGACATTGGCCATGTAGGCTAGTACACTCCACATCTCTTGCACCTGCGTGTCAAAACCGTTCTGCGGCTCCTTGACCAGTTGCGTGAGCTTCGTCAGCAGATTGAAACGCTGGTTGCCCTGGCCGTGCTGTTTATTGTATTCGCTAATCTCTGCGGCATACAATGCCTCAATGCGATTGAGACGAGAGCGCGGCAGCGCATTCTCTGGCAGTGTTGTAGACACCATGTGACGGGGCACATCGGGAAAGTCCTCCTGAGTGGGTCCAACCATTGCATTAAGCAGCAGCTCTTTTTCATCGCCCCACTCGGCAAACATGGCGCGCATCTTGTTTCGCTCGACCGTTTTAAATATCTGACAAGCAAACAAATACAATCAATCGAATCGAACTATATATAATACTTACATTCTGATTGGTCTCCTCAATGATGGCGATTATGGCATTATTACGCACGTTCTTCAGAAACCCATCCACATCGGTGTCGGCGATCGGATTGAGGGGCTCGAAAGATTGGCGCGCGCTCAACGATTCGACCTTTTGTGTTAACTTGGGCAGATCCACGCCCCGTGAGCCAAGCAGCAACTGCCTGTAATAGACATACATTTATATTTATTTATATATACATACGTATATACCACAATAACCACAATGGTTGACAACTTACGCTTGTAAATCGTTGGTGCCGTTTTGTGTGACGCGCGAATGCAATTCCTGTGTAGCCTGAAGCACTTGCGACAGCGTGCGCTCCACGGGCGGTAGTTCTGTCTCATTTGCAAGGCGTTGTGCCTCTTGCAGCAACTCATTAAAATCCATGCTTAAACTCTTTGAAAATTACCCACGAAATCGAAAAACAGGAAGAGGAAAGTGGAATTTCCTAATTCAGTCAGAAGCCGGCTAAATCAACAGCACGATTTTTGACGATAGACTGATAGGCGATAGCATTCATCGCATACGAATTTCAACAGTGCTGCCACTAATCGATAACGAAACAAAAATAAATTGTGACCCGTTGAGTTGTTTGTTTTTTCAAAAGGCTTAAACTTTAACGGTTGGACGGCATAGCGCTCAACGTTTGCAAATACGGTTTAATTATGCTGTCACTTTTTTTTGTTCAGCATTTTAATACTTTCAAATTTCCCGGTTAGTCTAGTTTAATCAATCAACACATTTTATTAATTATTCGCATTAATACAGGCATTATTCGAAATTGTTGGGGATTATTATTTTTCTGTGTATGAATACTTTACAAACTGACTCAGTTAACTTAATTTTTAAAATATTAATCTGTACGGAAATAGGGCTAAATTGACACCAATGTTGTGGCATGCCAATGTTAAACATCGATATAAATTTTCTACAAACTATCGATATATTAAAGACGATGACATTATATTATGAACAGTCCATGGGATTGTATCGAACACTATTCTATACTGTAACTATAGCAAACAGCAGCAGCACACCGCAATCGCTTGCAACGGAAAGCAAACGTATAATTTTTTTTTATACACACATTATCTACACATACTGGAGTGCTAAAGTACAGTGCATATTGAATTTTGTGTTCTGTGTTCGTGTGTGAATATTACCAAATTGGCACAACTAAAGAAGAGCTAAAGAAAAACACGTACGCACGTCACGCGGCCGACCGACGACAACGCAACGATAACGCAAACAATAAAAAAAAAACAAGAAGCAGCAAGCAAAGAGCGTGAATTTTTAAGTTCTTTAACAGAAAGCTAAAGCTTTGCAAAAGCGTTCAAAAGAAACAACATGTCAGCCGCCGATGTTGAGACACAGTCGCAGCAGGAGTCGTCCAACGGTACCAGCAAATTTGATGTGCCCGAGATCGAATTGATCATTAAGGTGGGTTAACACTGTGCCACACACATGCATAACCATATTCATTCATATTCATATGCATCTGCATTTGCGTTAAATTTCTATATGCGCGCTTTTGCTAATTTTCCGTGCATCAATAAAGTGAAAACGCTGCTGTTTTGAGTTGCAAATAGCTCTGCTCACACAACACACACACACACACATGTGTGTGTATTACACACTGAGAGACACATTCTTCTTCTTCTGAGTCGTTTCTCACCTTTTGCTTGTCCACTTTTGTGTTAAATGAAATATACAAAATTTATGCATACCGCTCATTATTCGTATTTCATTTATTCGTTATGGGTTCTGTCAGCTATTCAGAACGAAAAAAAGCTAGTTTTGAAAAGACAGAAAAATTCCGAAGATTTCGCTGCTTTTGTTCTATGAAGTACAATAAGATTATTCAGATCGCTTTTTACAAACTATACCGTTTTAGATATTTAAGTGATCGGTTTAGATATTATATGTCTGAATTTGCCAAAACTTTTTTTTTAATTCTATTTCATTTTGTAAGTTCTGTTAATTAATATAGACACTTTGCTTATTATGTTGATAGTTTTAGCTTTTACATTGGTACACACATCTTCTAGTTCTCTTACATCCACATATATATATTTTTTATTGGTTTTTAGGTTTCGAAAAGGTGTAAAAAGAGAAGAAAATTAATGAAATTTGCAACACTGTTCATCAACATTTTACGCTGTCCGCGCCCCCCTTTTGTATTGGCTTTGCTCTTCGTTTGTTTGTTCTTGTTGTTGTTGTGGTTGTTGTTGATTCTAAGCTAAGCATCGCAAAACTGGTTTACTCTCTTTCTCTGTCTCCCTCCTCTTTGAGTTCTTGGCGCACACACACTGAGAGAAACACACGTGTGCATATTTGAATTTGCAGTTGTGGTGCACAATACATTTATGCATTTTAATTTGTTGTAGTTAGATTAACCAACTCAACTTAACTCATATCATCATATTGAACGTGATTGCTTGACAACTCGCACGTTTTCACTCACATTCTGTGTGCGTGTGTATGTTTTGTGTGTGTGAGTGATTTCGATCATTCTTGGGGTCTACGTCATGCTTAGCAAGACGAAAACAACACTTCAACTCGTACGCCTTTTGTTTGGCCAGGTAATTGTCTTTGTACAGTTTCGATTGTTGATTCTATTAGTAAGGCAACCATTGATTATTATTATTAGGGCTATATGTTCACTCCACGCCTCCACGTTGTGCCGCGCCCCAAAAACACACAACAGGAGTATGACTTATGCCACCTTTAACTGCATGCAGTAACCAAAGAGCGAGAGAGTGAGTGGAAGAGAGAGAATGAGAGAAAGTGAAAGATGGATGACTGGCTGTGAGCGCACCTGTTGAGCTCAATGCACTCTCAATGAAGCAGTGGCATTTTTGACATAATGCACACACATACACACATATATATATATATATATATATATATATACACAAACATACACATGCCATTTGCAACCAAAAGGAAAACAACAACAAACCTAAAACGTACAAGCAAAGCGCTTAAGCTAAAAAGTGAAAGTTCAATTTGGTTTTGCGCCCAAATACATTGCGGCAACTTGTTGCTGTTGTTGTTGTTGTTGTTACTGTTGCATAGACGAAGAAAGCAGCAGCAGCAACCGCATTCACTCTTCCCAACTGGTGGCTGTCGTCTCTGGCGCGGCGCGTGCAGCAATAGCAGCAGCGAGCAAACAATCAGCAACAAAAACAAAACAAATTTGTGTTCACTACGTTCGCGAGTCGAGCGAGGTCCAACAAACTAACAAAACACAATCATTGAACGCTAAACAGGTTTTTCTCGTGTGCAGTTTTCCGCCTCCTTGGCCAAAGCCGAACACAGTCATCGCCCACACACACACACACACACACACACACACACACACACATGCACACACACATGGATAGGCACACTCAAAGACAACAACGTCAACAATTGCGCTCATTGTTGTGTAGGGTTTGATGCAGACGCAGCTATCCTAAAACTAAAAACTCGATGCCTTTGTTTTGGGCATCGAAACTTTGCCTTGCAGATTTTTAAGGTGTGTTGTTTCAAAAATGATTACAACTGCATATATATATATATCCATCCATCCATCTGCAAAGCGCCCCAGCATGACATTTAGCAAAGTACACAAGAGTGGCTTTATTGTTGTTGTTCTGTGTGTGTGTGTGTGTGTGTGTGCGTGTGTGTGTTTGTGTATATATGTTTTTCATTGACAAATCGCAGAGTACACAGCACAAAAAAGAGCTTCGAAATGTATTTCTGTTGATGTTCATCTTTCGTTTGTGTTTGTGTTTGTGTTGATTACATATCGCACTGGAAGATAATTGATTTTAGAAATTACTTAACACCCTCCGTGCTTTATCTGTGCGCTGGCAACTAAAATAGCAATTAAGTCACAAAGTTCGCCAAATTAAATTGACAAGCGTCGTCGTAAATAATAAGACGGTGAGCGCGAAGTGAAGGCTCGGAAGGGGTAAGTTAAGCAAAAGAAGAACAAAAAAAAACCCATTAGCCATTTACCAATTTAGACCAAGATACGAGCCAGCGAGCATTCTTGTAGCGCACGTTCCTCCTCCTTCATACTTCATACTTCATACAGCACTCACTCACACCACTCAGCGTTGATTATGTTTTATTATTATTATTATTATTTCTCTTTTTTATTTTGTACATTACTTCATCACATTGCAGAGTCAGTTGAGTTGGGTTGCTCGAGCTCTTTCTATTGGGGGCGAATGCTTCCGCTGCTGCCCGATAAGATATGTCTGTGTGTATGCCACGGTGTGTGCAGCATGTTGATACATGGTTGGGTTGGTCGGGCAAGCAGGCAAGAAAGCTGCCAAGGTTGACACATCTCAGCCCGCCCTCAACTTTAGTTATAATGCCGCATGTATTGTGTGCTGCAGCTGTCAGCACAAAACCGGTTCCAAAAATAAACTCCTCATTTTTTAAATACGCGGCACCAGGGCTGCCGATTCCCCAAAAATACCCAAAAACATGCCATATTTAAAAGTGGAAATATTTTAAGTGGTTTCATCGATTCCATCTTAAGGAATCCGAACAACTTAATAGGCGTTTTTACCTTATGCAACAATGAGAAATAGAAAATATATATATGCATTTTTTTGGCGTATAAAATAGAAATGTTTAAATAACAAGAAACTTAAAAAATGAGAGCTATTTGTGAGCATCGCACATAAATACGTATGTATGTACATGTGTATATATTCATATTTATTTGTGATTGCCGCACTCACAATTTCTATTTTTTTTTTATGTTTAGGTTTTATCTTATCACTGTTATTCTGTATTTGTGCTGGAATGCGTTGCCCCTCTTAAAACCAACAAATCAAGAATAAAACAGACTAGTTGGAGATGTTTCGCCAACTACACATTTCCATACAAATGCATGTACAGGCATATACAGGCAATAGAAGCGACGCGATAGGGAGAGAGAGAAAGAGAGAGATAGATAGACGATTAATCATACGATAGATTTGTCTCGCTTCTGTGAATGATGATGCCATTTAGTTTTTGCGATTGCTGCTGCTGGTGCTGCTTCTTCTACCCCAAACCAACAGCACACATCAGTAATTTATTTGTAAGCTAAATGAAATGCTTGTGTTTATGTGGTATTTAAAATGAACGTTTTTATTGCTGATCTGGTGATCAGTGACTGCTTTGTATTTTTCGTTTATGATTTTCAATTATGACTAAACCGCGATGCGCGCCTTGACATTTGCTAACTGCCGCCGCTTTTTGGCTTGTTTCGGTTTCGGATGATCATTTCTATTTTCGAACGGCAATTGCAATCTTTCGAGCTTTTGAGTTGCATTCGATTGAACTTTGACATTTCACATGCCTGTGGCCATTGAGCAATTTTTCTTTTACACATTGAACGGTATTTACAGTTACGAGTGTGCATGTGCACATCTATGTATGTATATATATTCATGTATGCATTTGCACATCTGTTGTATGTCAAAGTCTCAAAAGTATTAGTGTTGGCAATTTAATGTCAATGCAATTCCTATTAAATGAAACTAGCTTTTTTTTTGTTTGGTAGCCAAATATTGTCAACACTGACAAACGCAGGAGAGAAAATAATCAGGTCACTTATGAATCTAATGTGTGATCGCCTTGTATTTATATATGTATGCAAGTACATATTTACATGTATGTATATATGTATGTATGTTCGCATCACTATATATGTATAAGCAAACTGTTAATAACATTGCTGGGCATTCACAGACGCTAAAGCGGCTAAAGGCACATGTGCAATATTCTTGTCGCCATGTAAAATGAACCGTTAAAGCTCAAACGTCAAATGCTTTGAATGACGACGGCGCACCCGTGACGACGCTCCCTTCCCCCACTCCATCGCACACATGCATGAAGCATGGTGCTTAATGAGGGGCGGCGTGGGAGCGGTCAAAGTTTATTTGTATGTACATACATGCATATATATGTGGTGTGTATCTATTATGTGATGTGATGTGGTGTGGCTATTAAGCTATTAACGCTTATTGACAGTCGCATGCAAAAAGCATGTTAATTTGTTCTTATTAGAAAATTAAACATAAAAGCCTGTGTAACTGATGCGTACATGTTAAAGCAAGCGATTACGATCAATCGATTAGTTGACAGGCAGCCACGTTTAGTGATACTCATCAGCCGATTGACCGATTGGTGATTGTTACAAGAGTTCTATTTTAGGCAGAAGCAGCAACTGTTGGGCTAGTTATTTAAGCAATACACGCTGTAAATGGAATTGTTTTATAATATGTTAATACACAGACAAAAACACAATTACATGCGTTTATCTAACACACACACACACACACACACACTTGACTTCTTGGCGGCAGCCGATGAATCAACAAGTCAAGCGAGAGAGAGAGAGAAGGAGAGGGAGAAAAGATGACATCACGCTATCTTTGGTGGTCAAATGCCACGCAGGCGTGTCTGGCATGCAGAGGAACTTGGCGCAGCCTTTGAACAACTTCCTGAGCCATTAGATAGCACGACTAACCACTTTTCGATACCTATTCGATATCGTCGGCGTACGTCAACAATGCATCACGCGACTTTGATGTGAATGTGAATGTGATGTGTTGGTGATGATGTCACATGATTAAAGCTACAGTCCCCGTTCCATTAAATGAATCTTCTAGATTTTAGTATTAATTTGAGTTGGATTTGGTAAACTGTGTTAATAACACACACCTACATACGATATATCAATAACTTTATAAAACTTGAATATTGTTATACTTGTATATATCGTGTATATATCACACATAGTTTACTTGGGCGAGCGTGCACTGTATTTTGCTTTTACTCTATTGAGTTTGATTTATTCGCATGTCAAATGCGTGGCACGCGATCGCCGCTTAACTGGCATTTAGTATAGATAATTATACTCGTGTATCTATTATAGTCGGTCCACTTGACCCACATGAACATGACAACATGCTTATTATGTACCAATTAAAATTTGGCATTTTTTGTTTTATTTTATTGTTTTTTTTTTTCTTTCTTGTTTAACGCAGGCCTCGACCATCGATGGACGTCGCAAGGGGGCATGTCTGTTCTGTCAGGAGTACTTTATGGATCTGTATTTGCTGGCAGAGCTGAAGACGATTAGCCTGAAGGTGACCACAGTGGATATGCAGAAGCCGCCACCCGATTTCCGGACCAATTTCGAGGCGACACATCCACCGATCCTGATCGACAGTGGCCTGGCCATATTGGAGAACGAGAAAATCGAGCGTCACATCATGAAGAACATACCCGGTGGCTACAATCTGTTCGTGCAGGACAAGGAGGTCGCCACGCTGATTGAGAATCTGTATGTGAAATTGAAGCTGATGCTGGTAAAGAAGGACGATGCTAAGAACAATGCGCTCCTCTCGCATCTGAAGAAGATCAACGATCATTTGGCCAATCGCAACACACGCTTCCTCACCGGCGACACCATGTGCTGCTTCGACTGCGAGCTGATGCCACGTCTGCAGCACATTCGCGTTGCCGGTAAATACTTTGTCGACTTTGAGATACCGGTAAGCAGCAACGGTACATGCAACAACGAATTGTAGTTGCATCTGTCAACTTTTTTCGAGTGTTTGTATATCTAAATGTATTCATTCACTCTGATTTTGTTCATCTGTTCGTCCCGTTGCAGACACACTTGACAGCGCTGTGGCGTTATATGTACCACATGTATCAGCTGGACGCATTCACACAATCGTGCCCGGCCGATCAGGACATTATCAATCACTATAAGCTGCAACAGGTGAGCGATTTGAAATTCAATATTCAATTGTTGCAAAGTTTGCTAAAGTCTCTCATTTCTCATCCTTCTCATTTCAACGGCGCACAGAGTCTCAAAATGAAGAAGCACGAGGAACTGGAGACGCCGACGTTTACCACATCCATTCCAATTGATATTTCGGAGTAAAGTTTTATAGCCATGCACAGTTATTATTATTATTATGATACTATCTTTTTTTTTTTGTTTGTGTGACAACAACAGCTTTACAAAGCTACAAAAACTATCAGCTATTTTAAACTACAACTTTGAATGACAACATACAAAACAGTAACTATACAAAAGAATATAACTACGTATATAATTACTATATATATATACACTTACATATATAAATACGAGTGAACATAACAAGCGAGTGTTTTTTAAGCAGCCACCGTTGCCTTTCTTTAAGAGCTATGCATACAATTATTTGACATATATTTAAACCCATTTTTTTGACTTTACCGCCCGCCTGTGTGTAATATTTGTTTAATTAATTAATGGACTGTATGTATTTGATATACATAAGCTGCAGCTGCGAATGCTATTGAAAAATCTTTTTATCGTCGTCCTTTGTATATCCTTCAACTTTAACTTCCACTGCCCCACCCCAATACCAATTGATACCAATTCCCTTTTGCTTTTCAATGTAAAAAAATAGCGTTGTTTTCTTTTATTCAGATAATTTTATTATTTTTCTTCTTTTTTTTTTTGCTACCTGGCGCAAGTTGCCATTTTGTTTGCTTTTAATTTTTATTTAATACCATAACAAGAAAAAAAAGAATGTGTGAGGAAATTAAGAGTATTTTTTGTATTAAGTGAAAAATTATAAATAAAACAAAAACAATTTGAAATACATATTCATGTTTGTGTTTATTATGTGCAGAACAATAAACCATATTGTTTCTTTTCAGTCAGTTATTAAATGAATTTTTCAAATAATTTGAATCGCATTATTTGCGAGAACGATAACTCGACGATGTAGCCCTGGTATAAAATCAAATTTCGATAACAACGGTGCTTATGCATGCCAATGTGAGTCAAATTGATGAACATGATTTCGCATATATATGAGATAATTGCTACTTGAGCAACATAATTGGAATTTTAGTTCATAATGTTAATTTATACAGAAGATCTTACATTTGCGAAATAAATAAATGAATTAATGCAAAGTCCAAAGCGTAGGCAATATAAATGGAAAAGGAACATGTTTCAAGCTATCTGCTCAAACTGGTTCAAATTATCCGATAGTTTTTTTTTTTAATTTTTATTTGTAATAAAATTTCCCGGAATTAAAAACTTTAAACATATGAATTTATTAAAAATATCACATAAATTATGAATAATATGTAAGCATCGGAACCAGTCCGGTTCACTGCTGCTCCCTGATTATGATATAACAACGACTAATGGAATGGAACAATGGAAAACGGTTTCAAACGCCTCGTGTCGCATAGTGGGCACACTTACACGATGGCCTTTTTAGGTGCAACTCTGATTCGCAACATTCACAAGTCGGCGGCATTTCGTTCTGCTGGGTCCGCCATTTTATTTAAAAAATCTATAACCCCAGCTCGAAGTGGAAGCAGCGGAGGTCAGTTGCAATTTGGAATTCAGTTTGTTCGCGAATATTCAAAAGGATCGAAAATGAGTACTTTACCCAAAGTATTCTTCGACATGACCGCCGACAACCAGCCGGTCGGTAGGATAATTATGGAGGTAAGTTGCAGTTATTTATCCGGTCTTTTTTTTTTTGATTGCATTGCGGGCTAATTCGGCGCATGAACAAGGGTAAATGCATCTCTGCATATGAGCATATATATATACATATATATATGTATATATAGTGCACACGTGTGTATTAATCATACTACCAAGTCCATAGTACGCTTGAAAAACTTAACACGTGATTAACTTGCATTTAATTTTCTGGCATATTGTGTCTAATTTAATATATATATATGTATATATATATATAAATGCACATTTGCTAACATGTGTATGTATGTGTACTTTAATTTGTATATTTGCCTTAAGTGGCAATTACCATTTTGCCACCTAAGATTTGACCGCATACCTACACACACTAATAAAAAAGAAATGCATGTGTGTATTCACATATACATTGGTGTCTGTCTGTGTCTGCGTGCATGCCTACGCATACACAAGTGGATGTATATGTGTATAAATGTGTGCAAAGATAGCACAATTAAAGTTCGCCGCTTATATTTTTAGTTGCCAAGTTAAATATATGCTAAGTAACGAGCTCCAACTAAAAAAAAAAAAAATGTATACACATATAAATACATATACACAATAAAATGCCGGCATTGTGCGTATGTGTGTGTATACACGAATCGAATTCATACACGCCAACATAACCTCAACGTCTTAACGGCGAATTGCCTGCCATAGAATACATATGTATGTACATGCATATGTATACGTGTGTGTGTGTGTGTGTTGAGAATTAAGTAAACCCGTTTGACTTTGTCGAACGGGCTTTTAAATATGAATGGTTATTTTATATTTGATGATGTAATGGGCTTACGTCAATTTCGATTGTCAAATCTATAAATCTGCTATTAGCGGCGGTCACCCACTCGCCTCTCGCATCTCTCTCCCGTTGCAACGAAATCATAGTGCATTTGTATTTGATTAGGTACGCTGTGAGTGAGTGCTCTGCTAGTAGCGTGTTCTCATATTGACATTTGCATGTGTGTACACAGTCTTGGTAATTTTCCGGTCATTGTACACGGTATTTAAGCACACATACAAATATACACACACTCGCAAGCACAAGCACACATGCAAACACACACACACATTTATAGTGAGGCAAAAATTAGTACTTTCAGATAAACAAAATTCCATTTTGAATCATCGTTTTTAATAAATGATGTTATTTTTTTTGTTTTATTTATTTTTTTTGCTTTTGATTATGAATTTTAGAAAATTATTGGCATTTTGCATTTTGAAATATTTACGAATTGATATTTTACTAACAGTACAGAGCCTTGCTCTATTCTATTTGGAATTTGAATTAATCATCTGGTTTTTGTTTGCGGTTTTTATTTGTATTTGTAGCTGCGCTCTGATGTTGTGCCCAAGACGGCGGAGAATTTCCGTGCACTGTGCACCGGCGAGAAGGGCTTCGGCTTTAAGGGCTCCAGTTTCCATCGCGTCATTCCAAACTTCATGTGCCAGGGTGGTGATTTCACCAATCACAACGGCACTGGCGGCAAGTCGATCTATGGCAACAAGTTCCCCGATGAGAACTTCATCCTTAAGCACACTGGCTCCGGCATCCTGTCGATGGCCAATGCTGGCCCCAACACCAACGGATCGCAATTCTTCATTTGCACCGTGAAGACCACCTGGTTGGATAACAAGCACGTTGTCTTTGGCGAAGTTGTTGAGGGCTTGGATGTTGTCAAGCAGATCGAATCTTACGGTTCCCAGTCGGGCAAGACCACAAAGAAGATTGTGGTCGCTGATTGCGGAGCACTTTAAGATAGCTGAACTCCTTCTCTGGTTAAGACGAATCAAAAATACCCGTTCGCATTTTCTCAGACAAATCTACACATTTTTTTTTTTTTTACCAATAACTGTAATAATATGAAATACAATACATATTTTCAATAGACATTCTTATCTTATGTTATCGATACTACTCTATACTCTATACTCTCCTCTATAATCACAATGCGCAACTTTACGGATGTGTTTCCAATGCAACATGGAATCCCAGTAGTACCTTAAGAGTATGAATGTAATTAACTACTACACCGGCTCTGTAACAAGATTCTAAAAACACAATGAATAAGAAAAGGAAGAATGAAAGAAGAACGAAATCAAAAAAACAAAAACAATCTGCATGTGCTAATTTTCGTCTCTATTATCTGTAATCTGTACGAGAGAGAGGGAGAGAGATTGCTCCGTCGTCAGTCGGTGCAAAAAACAAAACCAAACAAAAAGTGATTGATTCAAGCATTTTATTTACTTATTTGTGAGAGTAATCCTAAGTGTTTGTTCACCTCCTGTGCGTGCGCTCCTTAGATAAAATAGCGCCAACCTGTATTTCTCATGCATTTACACACACCACGCATGCCACACGCAGTGCTTTTATTACTTGGCAAGCCCCAACATATAGAATATAACCCAAATATATATCTAACCTAAGTAGGTATGTGCGTGACTATTCAGAACTTGCATTACAACAATTGCCCAAATTCCTTAACACGTAGTCTAACCAATTGTAAAACCAGTTAACTAATCTTTAGCAACATTGCCGATAAGATGTTTTTCATCCATTTTTTTACCAACAGTTTCATAATTTCGTCTTAATAAACTGAAATTAGAAAAAACAAAAATACCCACTGCAATTATAGTCAATACTCTGCTTTTTAGATAAATATATAATATTTGGATAACAGGGACATCTTGAAAGAAGATTTCAGCGCAACTTAAAGTGGCTCGGTAATTGCGACGGTCTGCAGTAGTGGTCCTTGCTCCTGGCGGACAACATGTCGTTCAGCTTGAGTCGCTCGGCAACCAACTGCTGTGCGATTGTCTGGCACCAGCCGAGCTCATGGAAGTCACCCAATGGCAAATCCGTCCTCGAACAGCGAACATTTCGCTTGATCCTTTTTGTACATTTTCAGCTTCTCCTTGACCCGGTAGTCGAATGTAGTTCATAATTAGGGCGGGTGTTATGAGGAAGAACGTTCTCAAGTGATGATTATGTGGATTGCATAAAACTGGTTGGAATCCTTGCATCAATAACTGCAATATCAATTAATCAAATAACGCATTATTTCAAATGTATTCAAATTTCAACTGTTAACGTTTGTTCAATACCTTAAAGTAATTGGTGCAGTCGGAATAACACTTCTTAAGATGCTCGACACTTTTCTCGTATTCCCTAATGGAACCCTTGGTTGTTGCCTCCAGGCTTTTGTCCTCGCATCGCACAAAATTGCTGTTAAATCTGCACATGAACGAACGGCTTCGAAAATTTGCATTTCGCACATAGCCAACAGCGTTGCCTATGTTGAAGAAATTATAATGAAGAATTAGGGATATATTTAATACAGAATTAAGAAGCATCAGAACAATTCTAACTGAAGATCTTCATCGGCATAAATTTGAAACAGACGTACCAACTTGAGTTATGACTACGGAATAGATCCCTTTATGTTTCCCCATACGACTAATATGGTTTAATATGCCTGTGCTCAGCATGATGACGATATTCCTTGAGGAGTCGCGACTTGGTGTGCTCGTCGTGCAGAAACGTTGAGAATGTGTAGAACTTTTGCCTCAAGAATTGATAGATGAAATTGACTGTTGGGTTTATAATGCCCGTGCCATGTGTCTGCACCGAATTCGCTACGTGCCGCGTCCCAATAATATCGAGATGCTTATTCCGACTCTCCATCGCTATAGCTATGTAAATATATTTTGCTCAATTAGTGTACTAGTATGGACAGGATTGTAACTGTTGATCAGAGTCGGCGAATCGAACTGGCCCAGCAGGTTGGCTTGGTAGCGACACAGATTATTCGGTCGCAACGAAATGGATTTGAGCAGTTTTTGCTTATCGGCCGGCAGGATGCGCTCTTTGCCAAGGAATTCGCTCAGCGCCAGATTTAGAATGGTCAGACGCCGTTTTGTGGGATAGCCTTTAATGGATTTCTCCGACAGCTTAAGCGTCGATAGAATGCTGAGTTTACATCATCGGCATAGCCCTGACCATGTAGGACTAGTTTCGAGAAGGACTTCAGCTGGCCAAAGGGTCCCAGCAGCAATGACACGATGCATGTTAATCGACCACAATGCAATGTGGGCGACAGCGTCTCAGATCGTTGGAATTGATTTTCTCAATGGATGCGTGATTTTGCTTTAGGCAATCCTGTATTTTATCCTGGCTATTTACCAGAGTTTTGGCATCCTTCAGATTCATCCGTTTCTTCGTACCCAGCAAGCTATCCAAGAATATCTATACGTGCACACAAATAATTATAAATTGTATATATATATATCTATTTAAATTACCCGAAATACATTGCCAGAAATCAGTGATTCGATGTCATCAAGCGATGTTTGAAGGCCACTAATCTCGAAATTGATACAATGCTCATAAGTTGCATTGCTCTTGGCCAGCATCTGCAGCCACCTTTTGTAGAAGAACCATTTGCTCGATAGGCTCGACTGTTCGGTGATCTCGTTATGTTAACAGCATGGATAAGAAGGATGTGATTTGTGTCCAAATATTCTGGAGTACAAGAATGGCGCGCTTGAGCAGAAAATACAGAAGTCAATGGCGGCGCTCATTTGGGAATAGAGTGCACTCCAGTCCCACATTTGTGGTGCTCCCCTGCGATATTTGTTGGATCTCTATTGGAGAGTTTGTGTTCAATAATTTGAGTTGCAATTGCTGTGCGGATTTGCTCAAATCGTTGCATTGATTACACAAATTGGCCAGAGTTGTGAGTGGATTTTTGGCCAGCAACTCGGCTTTGGATAGTTTCATACAGTTGCTGATTATATAGTCACTCTTCACGTAATTTATCTCAATAGCCGGTGTCACAGACGAATTATGGCAATTATCAAAACTGTTGCTATGCATTTGATTTCGCTACAGTTTCATTTTATCATCATGTTCCTCCATGAAAGTGCCATCATCCTTTAGGATGTCTTCGGCGAACATGGCTGTGAATATGCGACATGCTAAATTAGACTGTGGTTTCGTGCAAAAATACACACATACACACACATAAGGAATTTTGTTTCATTTTGCAATTATTAAATTCTAATGTTTTGGTCTCTCTTTGTTATTGGGCGTAGCGATGACATCGTTTAAATGGGCGAGTTTTAAAAGCGATATCGATACATTTGCACTTACAATATAGTTATTAAAGGTACGCCCTGAATATACTATATTCAATTTTGATTCGAACTCAATCTTTCAATCGGAGTAATCAAATTACTAATAATTTTAATAACTGTAGGTTTTGACTTAAATATTAAATAATATTGCTTAAATTGAATATAATTAAAGCAGGATACAATGGCTTGCAACAATAAAGTAAGAGTAAGTGCACACCGAAACTTAATAATTAGTAAGTACTTTGCGCACACTAAATCGAACAAAAAAAAAAGCAATATAATTTTTTGTAATGAAAAAATAAAAAAAGAAGCGTTGTGTGGCTCAAACATCGATATACTATGTATATCGATAAAAGAAAGTTATCAGCTGATCTTTGTTTTGAGACTACGTAGGCCGAACCGCAATTCGCACTCCTTGATTCTGCTGGCTATGTAGACAATATTACAATGCTCATATTTTGATTAGGGACACATGGATAAAGCGCAACAAGCGTTCGCAAAAATATGAAAAAAGGTCGCCAAAAACCTGTACATCATCGTCACCCTCTGTATTTTACTCAGCCTGGCCACGCAGGATGCTGCGCAAAAACACTACTCAGCCACCCGAAAACTGGAGCTGCAATGATTATAAACATTGTAAATACGTGATTTAAAACCCCATCGTTTGGCGATTTAGGGAGGATGTACGCCGCATGTTTCAGTATGCGTACGATGCCTATCTGAGGTACGCCAGCAACTATGATGAGCTGCGTCCGTTGACCTGTGATGGCCAAGATACGTGGGCGAGGTTATTCGCTGACGCTGATCGACACATTGGCTACCATGGGCAACTTCAGCGAGCTGAAGTGCACACCCTGCCTCTTTGGCAATCACATCGATGTGCAGAGCGGACGATGGACCGCAATCGAATCGGGCATCGGTGTCGGCGTTGATTCCCTCTTCGAGTATCTGGTGAAGGGGGCGATTCTTTTGAATCGACCCGAGCTGATGGAGCTGTTTGCAGAGCGGCCTACACCGATCGATAAATGTGGGTGGGCATGAACAAGGGACAACATGACGCGCTGCCCGTCTTCCAATCCCTCTAATCCTTCTGGCCGTGCATACTCAGCATTGTCAGCGATACCGAACCAGCCTTGCGCACCATGATGCGCTACATTAGTGTGTGGAAAAAGTACGGATTCCTGCCCGAGTTCTTCAACATTCCGGCCGGCGAGGCGGCGCCCAATCGCGAGGTTTATCCACTCCGGCCCGAACTCATCGAATCGGCCATGTATCTCTATCGATCAACCAAAACTCAATATCTTCTCGAGCTCGGCGAGCACATGCTGGAAACAATTGAGTTTAGTGCCAAGACCAGGTGCGGCTATACGACGGTAAGTAACTTGAAGTTAACTTTATTCGTTTACAGTTAGAGATTAGATTAAGATTATTATTATTTCTGATTTGTTGTCTGATAAATTTGAATGAAATAACACGAAAAACAGCAGATAAAATGGCAAAAATGCTTAGATATGAATTAAAACGCAAAAAGTGTTTGATTCTTTTACTATTGATTAATCAGAAATTCGACATTCTGCGTGCAACAATAGGTTTTTGTTTTCTTTAATACTTATCAGAGAATATTTGCTCCCGCACGATTGCAAGAATCTTTGTTGGGTTGAGGGCTTCTATGTCTTTGGAGCTCATAACATGCGTCCGTAGGATGCTAACATTTGTATTTGTGAAGTTATTTATTTGTTGCATTAATTGAGATTGTGCTTGCGGGCGCCTATATTTTCAATACCGAGGCACATCCCATGGACATGTCGGCGATGCACTGCTTCCACAATTACACGGAGGACATCTTTGCGCAGCTGGATGTGTCCAGTTTTACGGGCAAGCCGCTTTTCGAGCACAGTCGCAAACAGCGTGTCGCTCTCGCAGTCTTCAAGGCCCGATTAGCAATGCAGTTATTGCATTCGTGCACCGCTTACCAATGCTGAGTTCTGTTTGGTGTGTTTGTATGTATGTATTCGATTTTGTTTAGCTTTGTGCATAAGCTTTATGCCCATGAGCTTTATGTGTGTGTCGGCCAGTGTTGCCAATCCGTTTGGATTTTGAGAAACTTAATGTGGCGCTTAAACAGCTTTCTTTGATATTTGTGCATCGACAATAGTCGATAAGCTTCCAATGTGTGCTATCGATTGCATGTGTATTATTAATAGCGGATGTGCGCGCTGTTTGTTGTTTCGATGGTTTTTTTTCGATTCGTTTGACAGCAAATAAATAAATGCAATATTAAGTAATATCTCACATGAACAATATATGACAATTTTTGGGAAAGCTTTACTATTACTATTATTTGCACTTCTTTGTGGCTAAATTAGACTGTTAGCTGTAGCAGCATACCAAGTATCGTCAAATCATTTATTCGTAGTAGCGAGATATCGATGTATCGATATAAATAAGCATCCCTGCATTTTCATTTCCATTTCGTCGTGACGAGTACGGTAGTGTTATATTCCAAGCGAAAAAGAAAAAAACACTGGCAGACAGCGAGCAGGGCATACATTTAATAATGAATTGTTAAAACGATAGGTGCGCGCCGAATCAGTTTGCGTATGTTGATTCGACAAGTTAAATAATTAACAATTACCAATTATTTTTATAACAAATTTATGCGTCGTCGTCTTCTGCTGCTGCTCAATCGTTAAAAGTGCGTGGAAAAGTGTACGAAACCAATACACGGAAAGTGGGACAACCGAGCGCTGCGCTTGAAGATGTATGTGTACTCTGTGTATGTGTCTGTGTGTAGTGTGTATGGTTCTGTGTGTGGTGTGTGTGTGTAGAGTGTGTGTGCTTGCGTGTGTGTGTGTGTGTGTGTGCGAGACGAGTACAAGTACGGATAATTTGTACCGACGACCACAGCAGTCGTCTCAGTCAATGTTTTTTCTTGTATATTAAATAAATTGTACGAAAAAGTGCAACGAAATGTTTACAAAGTGTGCAAATAAAAACAAAACATGTTTTATGTCTTAACACACCGACAAACACACGCGCACACAATTACACACGCGAATTGCATGCAAAGAGAAGGCGCTCAACTTATACTCCTCCATCTTCTTTTGTCTGACGATTTGCCGCATGGTGAGTTTATTGCCTGCCTGCCTGCCTGCCTGCCTGCCAGCCTGCTGTTGTTGTTGGGTCAGTTTTCGGCGTCTTTTGCTATGTAGCATCGTTTTTCTGTTTTTTTTTTTTCTTCTTTTTTTTCTTTCGCTGGTATTTTATTTTTTATTTGCACTCTTTGTATTTGTTGTTGCCTTAGCGGCTGTTGTTAATATATAGTTGCTGTCGCCGTTAGTTGCGCGGGGGGCTCCTCACCAATGCAGATGCATATAAAAATGTATATAGCTATGTGTGTGTGTGTGTGTACATTGTGCATAAGTACATATGTATTTTTCTCCATGCAGCGGCACGGGCGATTGCCTTTTATGCTGGTATTGGTGCGTATGCTTCTGTGTGTGTGTGTGTGTATATGTGTATGAGCGCGCGCTTGTCTGTGCATGTCTGTATATGTGTGTGTCTGTGGTGAATTTTCAAGCTCGGGCCTCTGGTGAATTTGGCAGTGTTGCCAACACATACACCACGTCGCAGTCGCCGTCGTCGTTGTCATTGTTGTTGGCGTCGCTGTAGTAGTGCGTACCAATGTGGCGCGGTTTTCTCAATTTCTGCCTGCCGACAAAAGACAGCTGTGTGCCGTGCATGTTTCCACGCCGCTTACCCAGCGTATTATTATTATTAACCAACAACGTACATATTAGCAAACCTTACTTTTGCTCTCCGATCCCCCTATTAGGGTGCGTTACTGCTTACGGGACATTTCCCAGACCAAAATATTCCCTGAAATAAACAAAATATATAATTAAATTGGCTTGGCTAATTTTTAAATAAATAAATAATACAATAGATAAAATGCGTTATATTTGTGTCTTTTGCCGGCTGGTAATTGTCATTGGCTATGAGTGTTGATGAAATCTTTGCTTACTTTTACAAAATGATTGTTTTTGTAAAACGAAAACAAACCAATACTACGCATACTTGGCTAGAGTTAATTATCATGCGTATGTATATATATATGTATGTATGTAATTGCTTCTAATCACAGGGGGACTCTTTTTCAATAGCGATGCAGATGCACTCAGACACTGTGAGCGAGAGAGAGAGAGACGAAGTAAGAGAACAACGGCAGCATAGTTTATTTAAATTATATGGATTATTGAGATTCCGATTGAGACCCTTCTCAGCAGTATACAAAAAAAAAAAACAATATACACAAGGAGCAATTTTGTTGCTTTGCGTCGCTTGCGTATATAAAACATATACACCACATATGCTGCATGTATGTGAGTGTGAGTGTGAGCGTGTGTGAGTGTAAACTGAGTTCGCTCTTCGCATTTGGCGTCAAGCGAGCGCGCTGCTGCTGCATTTATATATATATATATATATATTTATTTGTATAAACTCCGCCCGCGCTCAAAAAGAGAGCGAGAAAGAGAGGAAGAGACAGATGCATGCGGACGAGAAAAGACAATTACTTTCCCTCTTCCACATATCAAAATCTTCTTGAATTAAAACCATGCATTTCTCCTGGCTGCTGTATGCTGTTCTCAGAGTTTCTGGTTTTTTACTTTTCGTTCTCAGCTGAATTTTTGTGCTGTGCTGCAAATGCAACAAGGTATCCAGCTGATCCAGCTCTGACTCCCAATAGGGATTTTCATTTCATTCAAACCATTATAATTTGTGTGTGTTATTATAAAATGAATTAATGTGAATGTTAACAGACTTGAAAAGCAATCAAAAAATAAAACAAATAAGTGAACTTTCTAGTTGGACTAACTCAGTGTTAAACCTTGAGAAATGAGACAAAACCATCGATAGTAAATCGATTAATTATAAGTAATAATAACAAATATATTTAAAATGATTAACAACAATTCAATTTTATCGTTTTGCAGGTAGCAGCAGTAACTGCGTTTGGTTTGGTGGAGATAAAGGAATAAAGCAATGAATGATTTACGCCAGCAGCAGGTACAGGTACAGGTAGCAGCTACATCATCCTCAGTCAGCCTGGCAGCAGCACCACTCTGCTCCAATAGCAGCTCCACAAGCAGCAGCAGTAACAACAGCAACAGCTCAAGCGCCAGCCTCAGTCCGCGTTCCAGTTCCAATTCGAATTCGAGCATCGGTTCGAACGGTAAGGCAGTCATAACGACAACGACGACGGCAGCGACAAGCAACAACAACAACAGCAGCATCAGCAGCAGCAGCAGCAACAATCAGCGGCAGCAGCAACAACAAGAGGAGGAGGACGAGGAGCAGCAGATAGTGAGCAGCTCCACATCATCGCCGGCACAGCAGCAACAGCAACGACAACAATTGAATGTGTCGACAACAGCAACAGCAACACATCGCCACTATCAACAGCAGCAGCAGCAACAACAACATCAGCAGCAGCAGCAGCAAAATCAACAACAGCAACTGTTGCAGCCTGTGGGTCAAATAACCAGCACCACAGCATCGCCGCCGCAGCATAGACTGCGCGACGATGCGCAGCTGCCAAATAGCCCCAGCAGCAACAACAACAACAGCAGCAGCAGCAGCAATAGCAGCACAGCAGCAACAATGGTCGCCACATCGATAGATGTTAATGGAGAGGAGAAGAACAACAGCAGCAATAGCAACAGTAATAGCAGCAGCAGCAGTAGCAGCAACAACAGCAGCAGCGCCGTAGTAGGAGGAGCAAAGGGCGGCGGTAGTAGTAGCCATAAGCTGATCCTAAAGCTGTCCAAGCACAACACGGCCAGCAATACAAGCGAATCTCTAACGGGCAACGATGAGCGACGCGTTGAACCGCTGCGCATACAATTGTCCACACAGTTGCCAACAACAACAACAGCAACGACAACAACAGCAGCAGCAGCTGTTGCAGCCACAGCTAGCCAAATGGGTCAGCAGCAGGCGGCGGCAGCAGCAGTGGTGCCGAAGCTAACAATACGACCGATAAAATCACAAGATGTTGCTGCCGCCGCCAATTCGGATGCATCCTCATCATCGTGTTCGTCTTCGTCGTGTGCCGATGACGAGCAGCTGCCGCACATTGTACCCAAGCTAACGATACGCGCCGCCAACGAGGAGCGTGTCAGCAGTGTGGTGCCCAAGCTCATAATTAAAATGCCCGATGCTGGTGGAGGTGGAGGTGGCGGAGAAGCTAACAATTGCATCAGTCCATTAAAGTCGAGTATGGCGGCAGGTGGTAGCGGCACTGGTAGCCCAGCCCTGCCCAAGCTGACCATTAAGACGACTAAATTGGATGGCAGCGGTGGTGAGACGCAGCTAATTAGCTGCAGTCTATCGCTGGCATCGGCACCCAGCTCCTCCGCCAGCAGCAGCAGCAGCTCCTCCTACTCCTCCTCGTCTGGCTGTGAACAGCCGGTCGCGATGCCGCCCACCGTGCCCAAGCTAATGATTAAAACAACGCAGGCGGGCAGCAGTTGCATCAGCAGCAGCAGCCAGGAGCAACATCAACAGCAGCAGCAACAAATACCAAAGTTAACCATAAAAACGGGTGGCAATCAAGAGCATCAACAGCAGCAGCAGCAGGCACAGCATACGGTTATCATGACGCTCGACGCGAAGAATGCGCAAAGTATTCCCAAACTGACCATCAAGACCAAGTCCATTGAGCTGGAAGATGAGCTGCAGCAGCAGCAACAGGAGCAACAACAGCAGCCGCAGGTGCCCAAGCTAACTATCAAATCGAGCAACTGCAGCGAGCAGCAGCAGCAACAACAGCAGCAGCAGCCGATGCTCAAGCTGACCATTAAGAATCTATGTTCGCCCAAGCACAAGGTGCGCGCCGTACTTGAGGAGAAGGTGCTGACGTCCAAGCTGACGCTGACCAATGGTGGCGACAACAGCGACTATCCAGATGCAACAGCAGCCACAGCTGCAGCGGCGGCCACAGCGGATAGCGATACGGATGAGCTGCGTCGCAATTCCGATGATATGGACATTGATGATGCCTTATCCAAGGAGCATGATCCAAAAATCTTTCACAATTTACCGCCAGCAACGAGTAGCAACAGCAGCAGCAATAGCAATGGCATCGTTGCACAGCAGCAGCACAATATTGTTGATACGGTCGATCTGACTTCATCGCCCTCGCCGGGTTCCTCGCCAGCGCACGCCGTCAACAGCAACTACGCAACAGAAGCAACAGCAGCCGCTGCAGCAACAACAACAACAACATCATCAGTAGCAGCAACAGCAACAAATCGCAGCTTGTCCGCAGCGCAATCGCAAAATTTATTGCTTGAATGTCTGCGCAACAGCAGCAGCAGCATCAGCAGCAATCCCGCCTCGCCCAACTCCAATATATTGCTCAGTCAGCTAACGGCGCCGCCGAAAAGTTTCAGCAGCACCAGCAACAACAACAACAACAGCAGTAGCAGCAGCAGCAGCAGCAATATGACAGCTGCCGCAAAATATCCACAGCTAACTGAACGCCTAATGGCTAATGGTGCTTCAACAGAAACAGCAGCAGCAGCAGCATCAACAACAAGCATCGCCACAGCAGCCACAACAGAGCCCATTATCGATTCCATTGAGATACTGGATACGCCCGAGGGCAGTCCACATCCGCATACACATTCACAGCTGATGATGATGCCCCATATGCAAAGTGCCTACGAGTCGGAGACAGCAACGACGCTGCCGCCAATACAACAACAACAACCACCACCAGCACCGCTGAGCAATCATGTCAACCATATTAATCATAATCTGAATCTAAATCTAAATCACAAGCTAGACAATCAGCAACAACCGCATCAGCAGCAACAGCAGCAGCAACTCAACAACGATGAGAATCACTTGAAGCGACAGCAGCAACACCATCATCAGCAACACCTACAAACAGAGGCAGAATCTCCCAGTGGCGTAAGTAATCCTTGCATTAAATTTGGGGCTTGAGTGATATATATATATATATATATATAGATATATCTTTAAATATAACTCTTGATCCTTCCGATGATTAACAAAAACAAAAAAAAACATCAAATGAAAGTTAATTTTTTACATTACAATCAAAATTTCAAACTCTGTCGGGGTACTTGGAAAACGAATTCAATTCTATAGCAAATATATATATTCTTGATAACGATAGTTCGATTGATCAGTATTTGTGTGAAATGAAAGTTATGTCAATCAAAAAAAGAAGTATTCATTAAAGGTTTACCTTACAATTGGTTAATTAACAATTAGTTTGTTCAGTCAGAAGACTAGTTACACGGCAAAGAAATGGTAATTTGAATTAATTTTGGTTCAATACGAGTTGAACTTTAAATAAGAAGAGCATAACTTGAACTAAGATTAATCATTTTGTATTGTTATGTGTATTACAGTTGCCGCCGAATAAACAGCGGCGAATGGACAACAATGAAAATGACCAGCAGACGCACAATTGCAGCAGCAATGACACGGCAGCAACAGCTGCTGTTGCAGCAGCAGCAGCAACAACGCCACAACAACAACAGCAGTCAACGCATCGCAGCCGCAAACAGAAACACGAGCGAATACTCAACACAGAGCTGGAGGAGCCGCAACAGCAACAACCTCATCAGCAGCAACAGAAGCATCTGCAGCTGCTGCATGTGGAGCAAGCGCTCAACAATGGCACATTGCTGCTGGACGACGAGGAGTTGGTGGATTCATCAGCAACAACAACATCAGCATCCGTAGCAGCCTTCGCGGCAAAGCAGCGGGACGCCCTTGTCGCTGAATTGGGGCTGGCGGTGGGTGGCAGTGTCAAACGGCGTGGACGCCCCAAACGCAATGCAAATGAGACAACAACGCCAGCAGCAGCAGCAACAATATCACCAGCGACACCAACAACAGCAGAGCGGCACGATGCCAAGGTGGACAATGCGGTGAAGTCGCGACGGGTGCTGTTGCTGCGCAAGCGGCTGGCCATCGATATGGTTAGTGCGGAACCGCCGGATCTGTTAATACCGACGGCGGTGTCGGCGGCACGGACAAACGACCTGGTGCCGTCCATGCATCAAATGGATGCCACAGAGCTGATAGCAGCGCTGGCAACACCAGCAGCAACAAGCGGAACAACAGCAGCAGCAGCAGCAACAACAACACCGCGACGCAACGAGCAGCGGCCAATGCGTGCCACACGACGCAGTGCCGCAACGCCAACGGTGGCGGTACCAGCAAAAAAAACACGCAAACGTCAAAGCAAAGCTGCTGCTGCTGCAGCCGAAGCCGCTGCTGCGGTAGCTGCAGCTTTAACGGCTGTGGCAGCTGCTGCTAAAGCTGACCGGGATGCTGCTGTGTTCTTGTATCATTTCGATGGCGCTGCCAACGATGCGGAGAGCAACAACACCAGCAGCAGCGGCAGCAATAATAATAACAACAATAACAATAACAACAACAGCAGCAACAACAACAATAGCATGGCCTATGCTCTGGCAGCACAAATCGATCTGACCATGTGCTCATCCTCCTCATCTACGAGCAATGGCAGCGCGACAACAGCAACAGCTACTGTTGCTGCAACGGCGGCGGCGGCGGCAGGGGCAGATGCAACATCTGCATCGATTGGCAGCACATGCTCAATGCTGCCGCCAACAAGCATATTATCGTCATCGGATCCGCTGCCGGATGTCATATTTCAGCCCAATGATTTCTCATCGATTATGGCCACACAGCAGCTGCGCAACAACAACAATAATAACAGCAATAGCAACAGCAACAATAGCAATACCAACAGCATCAGCGGTGCCAGCCAGCATGACTCCCATGACGAGGATAACTACAGCACACTGCTGGATAACTCGGGCGGTAAGTAGTCAATCGACAATCAATCATCAGTCAAATCATTCGCTTAACCAATGCCTACGTTTCGATTATAGATGAATCCTCGCAGCAGGCCAACAACAACAGCATTTTGGGCGCCTTTGCGGGCAGCAGTCCAACGGTGGTGCCCACAGTTCCAACACGTGGCCGGGGACGTGGTCGCGGCTCCAGAGGCGGCGCCGGCGGCTCAACGCGTACCGGCAGCAACAATACCAATTCGGCGCAGCCACGCGTGCCACGTATGAGTCGCGGTGCCAGCGCCGTTGCCAAAGCCATTGCCCTCAGTCGGCCACGTTGCGTTGGCGGACTCAAGCATCAGCCCGATCCGGATCGCATCAAGGGTTTCTTCAGTCCGGTAAGTCTATATATATCTATATATAAAATAATATAAATGTATACCTTTTATTCAAAACTGGTACGATTGGAAATGTGATTGTTTTTGATTTTTTGTTGGTTGGTTTATTTATAGGACTTGTTCGCCTTGTTGCACACATGTTCTCATTTATATAATAATAATAAAATAATAATTATTAAAGCTATGCATATTTTTGCGGGTGTCAAGCCCAACTATTATTGTTTTATTATTATTATTCTTAATACTATTAAAATTATCATCATTATTATGAGTATCATTAATTTTGCCTCATAGAGTATTCACACGTCGGCGTTCAAAGCGTTTCTCTTTCACTGCTTATTGTCATGATTCATCCAAAGGATGCCGCGCAGTCTGTGTCTATGGCGCGTGCACGTGTGTGTGTGTATGTGTGTGTGTGTGTGTGTGTGTGTGTGTGTGTGTGCTCTAGTATTGTAAATTAATTTCGCTCTTCTTTGTGTGCATTAATTGTTTTTTGTTCTTGTATTTTCCTCACTGTTTTACTACTGCAACTTGTTTATGTTTTATTACGTAAATGTTGCTCACAAGCGCAAGCAAAAGCAACCAGGTACACACACACACGCCCACACACTCCCGCCCACATACACACACACACAGGCATGCAAATTACGCATACATGCATACATAGCTAGTAAAACAGTGTTGTGTCGTAATTAAAATCAGAGGCGTGCGCGCGCTGGCTGCATTCATTGCCAACAGCTACCAAAAACGCATACGATTGCAACAATAGCAATAACAATAACAATAACAACAAGAACAACAGCACGCGACACCGCAGTCAGCAGCAGCAGTGTAGCGCAGCGCAGCAGCGCTTTGCTTTTGCTTTGTCGTCGTTGTCTCTTCACCTGTAATTTTAATCAGCTGAACATTGTCGTACATTGTTTTTTTTTTTTTGCTCGCGCTCTCATTAGTACTGCATCTGTAGGCAGCGACGCTCCACGCCATCTTCACCACACCTGCTGCGTCGCTGCTCTTTGGCAGAGAGAGAGAGAGAGAGAGAGCGAGTGAGAGCGCCACATGTGCTCTTTTTTGGCTGGCGGTTCCCCACAGTTGGATTTCTTTTTTTGTGTATGTTTTTTTTCTTGCATGCTGGCAATGCTGCTGTTACACAGCGTTCTCTTTATTTGTTGCGCTGTGCTCTCTTTCGAATACTCGGCTCTCTCAACCAACCTCTCTTAACCAATTAGGACGTTGGCGCTGCCGGCTAACAAAATCAATCCATTAATTCAAATTTAAATTTATAATTATTATTAAAATACAAATTATGTGTATTTATGTTTATTTATATGATGTTGTTGTTGCTTTTGCAGTCACCCCAGGTATTTGAGGAGGACACACGCATGAGTGCCGATCTGAACAACAGCAATCAATCGGTGACCAGCATGGAGCCCCCACTGACGCCACAAAAGTGAGTTTTAATTTTTGTTTTTGTTGTGAGTTGTATTTAAAATCACAAAAATCATCACATAGGCAACCGGACTTCCTTAACAACGAGGAGTCGCAATCCTCGATGCAGAGCAGCATCAGTTTAATGGACTCAAATCAGGGTCAATCATCTGTGGATGCCATAATCGGTTCGGCGCTCAAACGTCCAAAGAAGAAGAAAATGGAGATTTGTGTGGCCGAAGAGTAAGTTTCTCCCTTTCTCTCTCTCTCTCTCTCTCTCTCTTTATCTGTCTATCTCTTTCGCTCTGTCCTCTAACACAACTCTCGCTTTTGCAGCACGGACTTTAATGCGGCGACCATAGCGGAATATGATTGGCCACCGCCCAAAGGCTGTTGTCCGTCAAAGAATCGCGATACGTTCATGATCCAGGAGCAGGTTGCACTCTATTTGGGCATTACGAGTTTCAAGCGTAAATATCCGGATTTGCCGCGTCGCGCCGTTGACATGGAGGAGCGCAACTGGCTGCAGGAGAAGGGATTGGTCAGCGAGAAAATGTGCGATTTGGGCATTACAGCCGTTTGGGCATCGGACATACTGGACATCATGTATACCGATTTCCATGAGAAGTACGAGGAGTACAAGGAGTACATACGCCAAAAGCATCTGCGCGACATCGAGGCCAAGCAGAAGGCGCTCGGACTCACCGTCGGCAATGGGCGTGGCCTGCAAGCGCGCGATCGCGCAATGCTCTCCACCAGCAAATGGAACGGCTACTTTAACAAGACGTAAGTGGAAGCATAGCTTTTACTATCTATATATATATATTTATATATAGATATATATATTTATATATAGATATATATATTTATATATAGATATATATATTTATATATAGATATATATAGATATATATATTTAATGTATCCCAGCCCAGTTTCTTTTTGGAGATACGAGTTTCCATTGTACTTGGGACTGGCTATATACACACCAGGAGAATAAAATAGGTGTGAAGTGCCAATAGTTTGTGCACCTTTTGAAAATATCATGTCTAAAATACAATATATAATAAATGAATGAAATTTGCAAGTAGGAAATCTCAGTGCAGACTCAAATTGTTAGATGCGAGTTGCATAAAATGAAGAAAACTTTAGTTTCTCTATTGATTTTTTGTTTACAAAAGTTATGATTTGATTAAAGACTGACAAACTGAGCTATCAAATGGATAATGAATGGGCCAAGGACATTACAAACAGTGCTTGAGAATGGCAGATAGAGTGTTAGTTTGAAGATCAAGGAATAAAATTAAAAATTTAAATTAACAATTTCATAGCTACATCTGTTGAACGGTCTCAGAACTGGCCTTAAAAGGCGAGAAGGATTTTATAGGATAAAAGTGATCCTTTCGAGTCATCAGGAGCGATATTGTTTGTAAAGTAAGTTAGTAGAAAGTTCCAGTAAAGTTCTTTTGGGGGCAAAACATCGCATTGGTTCATCACAACATTTAACTGGAATGATGAAAATCAGATAAAGAAAATCAGAATCAGATGATAATCAGAATTCCACATTAAACTAGAACTAAAAAAGGCAGTAATGCATCATGCTGCTTGCCACCACCAAGTTATTGTCCTCATAGATGCCATAGATGCCAAATCAGTTCGGTTTCACATCAGCTTGTCTTCTTCTGCTTGTTATTTCTTGACAGTCGCAAGGAGGAGCGTTTGGCGTGCTTGGATCTGCAAACGTTCACAATGAATTTGCCGGTGGCACGAGAAGCGCCCAGTTCAACACTTTTGCATCGCTCCACCGCGAATACGGTGCGAATGGCGGCGCTGGCTGAGGATATGCCGGCGCCACCATTTCTACTGGAACCGCTTACCTTTGATACCTTCTATCAGCGTCCAGATTATGCCTATCCGCTGGCTCTGGTGCCCGGCCAATTTTCGTCCAACTATCGACAGCTAACGCCCGCCCAGCTGAGGTAAGTTTCCTTTGCAAATAATAATTAATCAAAAAAAGACCGTTAATACAATTGATATTTTATTTGATTGGATTTTGCAGAGCATATCCGCTAAACACAGCGATGGAAAAGCCGAAGAAGAAGCTAACAGCGCAGCAACTCGATGCTGCTGCTGCTGCTATTAAGGAGGAGCAGCTGCAACAGCCGCAGCCATCATCAAAGTTGTTGTCGACGGCGCTGGCGTTGCGACGTCAGCAGCGTGTGCGACAGGAACTCGATGCTGCTACTGTTGTTAAGGAGGAGCAACAGCAACCGTCGCAACAACAGCAACAGCAGCCGCCATCATTAAAGTTGTTGGATACCTCGCTGGCGTGGCGACGTCAGCAGCGTGTGCGACAGCAGTTGCTGCGCAACAGCAATGATCCGGCCAAAATGTCTGCTGGCGGCTATTCCAGCGCCAGCAGCAGCAGCGACGCCAGCAGCAGTGATTCTGTAAGCATTTAAATTACAAAAAAAAAAACAGGAGATGCCGTTGCAGTCGTGTGTAACCGACTGCGAAATGACAACGCATGCAAACGCAAAGCTAACATTTTTTTGTATTTTGTATTTATTTATATAGGATAGCGATGGTGACAGCGACAGCGACAGCAGCTGCAGCAGCAGCGCCAGCAGAAGCAGCAGCGGCAGCAGCAGTTCAATGAATTCCAGCAGCGAGGCTGAGCAGCAGAAGCGAGAACAGCAGGATGCCAGACTGTCGTCCAATTGCGGCGTCTGTCGCCGCAGTCAGCATCGCAATGCGAGAAATATGCCCGAGGCTTATATACGCTGCTATAGCTGTCGGCGCAGAGGTAAGTGTGCGATTGAGATGAATTGAGGTGAATTCGCGTTGCATAATGCATAAGAATCATTTGTGGTAAATTCTCCTCAGCTAATGTTGCCAGATTGCACAAAGTGTTAAATGAACAATCTACGGTGAATTTCAATATAGTGCAATCTGGCAACACTAATTTGGTTGATTTTGTTATTTTGCTTGAGTTGATATTTAATATTGGAAATTTTTTGCGCTTTGCTTTGCAGTGCATCCCAGTTGCATTGAGATGCCGCAACGAATGGTTGGACGGGTGCGGAACTACAATTGGCAGTGTGCCGAATGCAAATGTTGCATCAAGTGCCGCAGCAGCCAACAGCCGGGCAAGATGCTCTACTGTGAGCAATGCGATCGCGGCTATCACATCTACTGCCTCGGCGTCAAAACCGTGCCCGAAGGTAAGGTGTACCTTAATTTATAGTCAATTTATAGTTTATAAAATATATATATTTATAGGTCGCTGGAGTTGCGAGCGTTGCTCGATTTGTATGCGATGCGGCGCCACACGTCCAGAGGGACTGCCACAGACGGCAGCGCTGCAATTGCAATCGGCATCAATGTTGCTGTTATCGCCCAGTGGCAGCAACGGTAACGGCAACATCAGCGACAAGACAATCGTCAAGCCGCCGGTCAAGCACAAAAAGGTCAAGTGGATGAACGAGTATCGCATCGATCATATAACCCAACTGCGCGAACACTGCACCATGCTCTGTGTGCCCTGTGCCCGTGCCAAGCCCGCCAAGCGCCAGACGCCACCAACAACGCCCAGCAGCAGCAGCAACAACAACAGCAGCAGCAGCAGCAGCAATGCCGCCACCTGCACGCAATCGTCGCCAGCATCTCAAGCCTCATCAGTCCAGTTGCAGTTGACCTCAGCTTCGTCGTCGTCGCTGCATTATTCCATCAATGGTGGTGGCAGATGCACAACTACAACAACAACCACAACAACAGCAGCAACACCTGCACTCAGTCCAAAGTCATGCAGCAGTAGCAGTAGTGGCAGCAGTAGCAGTGGCAATGGCAGTGGTGCAATTTTAATGGCGCCACCGCTTGCAGCTGAGGCGGCGAATGCTGCGGGCGGTGCAACAATGCCGTACAACAACAACATCAGCAACTCTGGCAAACGGATGCCAGTCGGCATCAATAAAAGTCATCCGGATATGGCAACGATGCAGTGCAGCAGCTTTAATCGCAACAGCAATGAGGATGCTGCTGCAGCTAACAACAACAACTCGGCAGCAGCAGCATCAGCAACAACAACAACAACAACAATAATAACACAGGCAACAGCAGCAGCAACAACAACAACTACAACAACAACAGCAGCAGCTGCAACAACAATTGGCATAGCACCGCCGCCGGTTGTTGCCTGAGTGGGGGTTATACGTTATTGTGCCAAGCGCACTTTAACGGACTTGTAGTAAGCGCGGGACGCGGCAGCAACAGCAGCAGCAGTAACAGCAGCATCAGCAGCAGTAACAGCAGCATCAGCAGCAGTAACAGCAGCAGCAGCAACAACAACAGCAGCAACAGCTGCAGTAGCTGCGACAACAGCAGCAGCAAAATCTGCCCAAAACCCCCCTGCAACACAGACCCGCTCCCGCCCAGCCCACTTCCTATCACAGCACCAATACAAACACAAAACACACACACACACACAAACACACACGTGCATAGTATTAACAAGCAAAAAATATATTAAAAAATAATACACAAAAAGCTATTGTATATGTATGCGGCGGTTTGGCGTATGTTAATAACTATACATTATTATTATTATTATTATTACTATTATTGTATTTTTTTTTTTTTTTGTCCACTGGTTTTATATTCATAAATATAACTTATGCTTAAAATAATGTTACTTAAGCAGGCAAGAATTGCGAGATTCTGCTAAATTATGTTACGATTTAAACGTATATGACATGACAACAACAACAAAACCAACAAACAACAACAACAACAAATGATCAACAGACAACAAAATCGATGTATGCTTCTGCGCCTAAATTGAATTGTTCATATTAGCATCTAAGCTACAATACACACACACACACACACACCCTTCACACACACACACACATTCACTTTCGCTTTCATTAGCTGCATTTTAGTTAAATTTTTTGTTTGTCCACACTTTTTTTTGTCCGTTTTAACGTTTGACAATATGCCATTTTTTTTTTTTTTTGCATCAGCTGTCGACACATTTGTTTTTACCGTTGCAGACGCTGTGTACTGTATATGTTTGTAATTAATAACATTGTCGTCTCTCTCTCTCTCTCACTCTGTTCCCCATCCAACACACAAGCACACAAACACACGCACACCGTGTGTTTTTTCTTTGCTTATGTGTTTGTGTTTCATCGAAATATTCAAATATCATTTAATGTATGTATGAATGTCCTTAGCCTAAACACTTGTACAATACGAATAATAATATAAATAAAATAAAGATTATGTAATAAATGAATTGCGCTAATTAAGCCGAAATCGATTTATTTTTATTATTATTAATTTTCGCTTCTTTTTTTGTTGATTATCAAAACAAATTATTGTGTATGTACTTGTAATACTTCTTTGTAATCAGTAAGTTTAGCCATGTAAATTAGCTAAGCGCAAAATGCAAAAGCATATGTATGTATGTACACGTATGTATGTATGTATATATGTACGTACATATGCATGTGTGTGTATATATATATAAGTAGTGTGCTGGATGTTTTTTGTTGTTGGGCGGCAGCTGCTTTGTGCTAGTTTCTTTTGTTGTACAATGAGAGAACAGCCACAACATTTACTATTTAATTAAGCTTCAAATTGTATTATACATGTAATTTATGCTAACGTACACACACACACAGGTACATATATACACACATACATATATATATATATATATATTTATATATTAAAAACGAAAAGAAAAAGTTAGGCACCAGCAACAACAAAATGAATTAACAACAAATATTGTGTGAATTAGGTAAAAAAAAAAAAACAAAAAGAGAATTCTTAAAAATTTAAGCAGAAAAGAGGTGGCAACGCTTACGCTAAGAATTTAACGGTTAATCAACTAAATAAAAATTCGTCTACTTAAAAAAAAAACCAACAACAAATCGCAGCAGTTGTTTGGCTGCACTTGGTAAAAATCTAATTTTCCATTGAATTTTATGCAATTAGTCCTTAATAAGTGAATTATTATAAATATAAATATATATATATACGTATACATGAAGATATATATATATATATATATATATACATACATATATATATTTATATATATATATATATATATATATATATACATACAACAGACGAAACACGAAAAAGAAACATATTTTTAAGTCGAAATAAAACAGCAGCATTAATAATTTTGCCTTATCATCAAATTTATTTTTATATATTCTCTATAAATACGAATTGCAATTAGCGAATAGCTGCTGCTCGAGGTCATGCCCATCGTGCCAATGGATCACCAAGCAGCTCAACTCATCCCGATGAGCCGCCAGCTTCCCATGCAGCTCCTCCCATCGCCTAATGCAGGCGATGTCCTGCGTCCGCAGACAGCGAATGGCGCACAGATCATTGCAGCTATCGCCCACATAAATGATGCGTTTGTATTGTGCAGTCGGGTCATTCATTAGCCTGGTCATCACACCGCCTTTGCACAGATTCTGCGGACACTGGTCGCAGTGCGACTGCTGCTCGTACGGCTCAACAATCAGGCTCCCATCCGGCTGTACACCGGCCGGATTCGTATAGATGGCATGGAATGTGTCCGCTAAGCCGTGCGCCGCCAACCACTGCCCAATGAAATAGTGATTCGCATCGCTCACCATGCACATTTGTGTGCTGGGCTGCGTACCGAGCCGATGCATCAGTTGCAACATGCCCGGCACAGCCGGCAACTGGCTAACAAATTTACCAATTTGTGCTGCACTCAAGTGGCGATGCTGCAACAGTTGCAACACTCGTCGTATATACACAATCCAGCCGGAGTTGTGAATGAGCGCCTGCAACTGATCGGTGCGCTGCTCCGGCGCCAGCAGATGACTGAGCGCCGTGTACGAGTCCACCTCAATGATTGTCTTGTCAAAGTCAAAGGTCGCCAACAGACGCTTACTGCAACTGTGGCAACGCCGCAGACACGCCGCATAATGATGCATGAAGTGTGTGTGCTTAAAATGAAATACACATCAAATTTGAATGATAGGAAAGAAAAGTGTTTCACGATCAAAATATGTATCTAACATCGATACATAATAAATCACAACTATTATTATTAGTATATTTGTAGTAATACCAGAATAATTGTGTTAGTGTCTCCATCTCTCTCTCTCTCTCTCTCTCTGTCTACAACATGCTCTTACATATATTATATATCATATATTGGGGAAAGATCCATTGTTGTTTGTTTATTACTTGGCATACATACATTTATTTATTTGGGAAAACGTACAGTTAAAATATTTACAATAGCAGTTGAATGTATTTGTATTTATTATTCGTTTAAATTTGTTATATTCTGTTGTCTAAGCGAATTCGTAGCGAATTTAAAGTTGAATTGTTTTTGCTTTTTGTTCCTTCATAATTTTTTAATTTTTTTTTTTTTTGTTTTATTTATTTGTATTTTTTTGTTACTCCGACTTGTTTGGTGTTTTTTGTAATTGTTTTTTTTTTGCTTCAACCAGTGGCAACTACAACAACATTTGCCTGCCCTCGCCTAAATTACAGAAAATAATAACTTTTGTTTTTGTTTATAGGTTTTTCTCTATTTTTGGTTTAACACAAAACTCTATAAATAATAATTGTCGCGCTTACTATACACGTGTTAAATTATTTGAATTTCGAATTGAGCATTTTCTTTAGCTCGCATTTATTCAAATCTTTTTTTTATAAAAAAAAAAGTAATAAAATTTTTTTTAAATATAAAAAAAAATAATAATTAACATAAAAAACGTTCTGAACTGGTTTGGTTTTTGTTTTTTTTTTTGTTTGTTTTCTGTGTGGCTTTTGCTGTTGATTGTTGTTGATCCTGTTGCTTTGAAGCCACCTCTCCCAACCCAGTCAACAGCTGCACAACAGTTTACTTTGATGCTTCTGCCGTTGTTGCCGCCTCAGCCTTGTGATTGTTCGCATTGCTGTTGATCCCCTTGCGCTGGGTAACGCCACCAGCAGCACCACCACCTGCAGCCGAAGCAGAAGTCGCTGTTGGCCCGTTGCCCGATTTTGTCTTGGAGCGCGTTGAGCCGTTGGCCACGCGCACATTCCCCGAACTGTCTGTGAGATCCTCACTATCACTGGAGCGTATGTCACCGGACATCTGCAAAAAAACACAGCAATATATAAGATTTATTTATTCGTTAAACTTTTTTTTTTTTTCATGTTTTTCAATTGATGCTCTCTCACTCTCCCTTCTCTCTCTCTGTCAAACTGTCAATTCAGTCTGTTGTATGTGGTACGACTATTATGAATGAACGCACTATTGTGAATGACAATACTTACCAGACCCTTCTGCAATGAGTCGACAACAATCTTAAGAATCATATAGGTCCAGATGACGTGCAGCACGAGCAGCATCAACAGCAGCGAGTTGAATATGTAATAGGCTGGGAACATTGGCAAAATGCTAGGTGCCTCCACAGATGAGCTGCAACAATCGATTGTAAATAATAATCGATAAATATTAAAGCGAGAAATATTAAGGGGACATGAAATTACCTGTAAATGATGCGCGGATAGAAGCCGAGGCGTGTCACAATCCAGACGACGGTGAAGATGGCAAATATCGCATCGCAGAGCTTCTGATAGTTGGCATATTTGGTCAGTTTGGCTGCCTCCAAAAAGATGTCGGCGCAATCGTGGACGACGAGCACCAGGGAGCCAACGCGATGCAGATTGCACACCCAGCTGAGGGACATTAGCAACAGTGTGACCATATGGTGTATAAACATTTGCCAGAAATCCTTGCGTTTCACATCAAAGAATTGCGTTGCGGTCAGCGACCAGTAGAAGGACATCGATATCATATAATACCACCAAATATCATTGCTCACCGACTATACACAGAGAAAGAGAGAGAGAGATGGAGATAGTTGCGTACATTTTGTAGATTTGATTCAGAAAAATCATACCTGATGGGGATAGCCATACCAGCAGCTCTTGACATCCCAGAACCAGGGCTTGTCCCACAGCACAATCACACCGAATATAAAGCTATACAGATAATAGATGCATCGCCATGTATTCTCGCAGAACTTCACCAGTGTCGATGGCTTGTCCTGGGCACGACGCAGACGCCACCACCGCTCGATCTGTCGCTCGGTCATATCCGCCTGTTTGGACAGCGGTGCCAGCTACCAACAAATCCAAAACATAATAAGATTTAAGCGTTTGTTATAAAAATACAAATTTCTAACTGTTATATCTTGGCCATTATACGATTTTCTATCTATATTAATTCTGCATTATAACTTGAAAATACATTATTCTGCTACATTTCGAGCTATTATTATTATTTGATCTACTATTATTTTGACCGCAGCTGCATATATATAATGACAACAGATCCGATCCGATGCAATCGGAAGCAGTTACTCACCCACTTGTGGTCCAAACGAGTTGACTTGGCATATGCCGTCTCTAAAATAGGAACATTTGCCGCTTTCTTAGGTCTAGAGCTTCGTATGCCCAACGATTTGCCAACGGGTGATATCCAAAAGCTGCAATAAGCCAAGCCAACAACAGTTGCATATTGTAATTTAATTAATTATCTCTTTGACATATGCAGTTTGTCAAAAACACGGCAAAAAATGCATCTTTTCTGACTTTTATTTGTTTTCTTATTTGTCATACTGTTAAGTGGAGTGCTTAAAACTAGTTAAAGCTAAAATTAACAGGATTCATTAACTTAAACAATTTTAAAAACCAAAAATAACAGCATTGGAATTGAGAAGTCCAGTTAATAATAAAATAACATAAAAGTCAGTAATAAAATACATTTTTTTGGAAGAGAAATGAGAGAATATGCAATATTTCCTGTGTCCAAATACTTTCTTGACATAGTGTATATAACTTTCTGCAATTCTACTTGTTCTTATAAGGCTAAAAATTATTAAGCATACTCAATTTGGCAATTTGTATGCAAAAAATAAATAAATAAAAAAAATCTAGCAGAAAGAACTCAACTTAGGCAAACCCAAACAATAAAATGCGGAAATTTTTGTTTTTTTCTACAGCACATTGAAATTCCGTACCAAAAACTAAATATGGGCCTGGAACCCAGTCTACAAAAGCTGCCTGTCTGCTTGTCTCTGCCAATCCGTGCTTGTCTCGCACGTGTGAAGCATGGCAACAATGCACAGCAGTTGGCTAAGGCTTGGACACGCATAAACAAGTGGGAGCAGCAGTGCTAGGCACACATCATTGGCGTACACACACACATTTGAGTATGGGCGACGCTTTTCGGAAGTTAATTCACTAATGAAATCAAAAATGGACAGGCCCCAAAGATCAGACAGTCCAATCCCGTCCCATCCAGCAGCCCCCGGCCGAGACTAGCATTTAAAATAAGTTGTTATTGTCCGTTTTCCTATTATCTCCACTAATAGATGCAAAGCACATCCGCAAGAGTTCATTCAAATTAAGGCAACCAAAAAAAAAAAGTTATAAATAATAAATATACATACAGAAAGGCTATAAAATTTCGATCAGAGGGGTCGCTGCTTTTGGCTTGTGCCCTCTGACAAAATTCATTTTATTTGTAACAATAAATATTAGCTCGCTTTGCTTTGCTTTGTGGTGTATTACTTTGGGGTTTTACAGCACTGTGCAGTTGAGTCAAGTTCAAGTTCAAAACACAAGCAGAAATGAAAGCAACGCATGACTGATCGCAACAAGGGGGAGTTGCTCGATTACATCCTATAAATAGTTATATATACTAGTATATAAATTTAAGGAACGCCCCAACGTCGTCCCGCATATACATTTATTTATATTTATATAGAAATAAAATGAGCAACAAAGTTATTCTCAAAATTGATGAACTAATATGCCCAGCTAATTATTTGGACTGCAACGCCTCCTGGCGACCGGCACCAGCAGAAGTGATTTATTTTTTTTGTTGAATTTTTACACTTGTGCCCGCATAAGTACGCATTATGTACATATGTATTTGTGTGTATATAAGCCCGCTTCTACATAATTATACAATACATCAATTCGATGGCGACAACTTTAGAATTTGTAATGCCCACTCTTAGGAGGGAGGGAGGGGAGCAGGGAGGAAGGCAACCCAGCTGCCTTCACAATAACGCGCCTGTCAATCAATCAATAAAATTAAATCCCAGTAATATTTCGTATGCTGAACGTTCTCAAGATTCAAATACACACATGCACACGCACACACAAACTATCGATAAAAACAACAGCAACAGTCAGCAGCTGCGATACCGGTGAGAACCTACACACAGAAACGACAGGTGGCGCAAAGTACGCGCTGCACGCACTTAACAATTGATAGATATCAGCGTCGCAAACAACCAACCAAGCAGCAGCAGCAGCTGGACGGGGCAACATCACTCATGATGATGTAAATGTCATGGCGCAGCCGCAACTTTTTGGCAACGAACAGAACTTTTACCATTTCATGCAAATGGCGGTAGCTATCTAATGCCCTCTAGCGATCAGTTTTGGCTAAGAGCAGAGTATCACTTTACAGAAGTAAATCAATGCACACACTTGCATAAATAATGCAAAATAAAATTCGTGCGTAGGCATCGATAACATTTGGCACCGTCACTTGACTATCGATGTGCGTGCAGCTAATAACAGTTATATATGTGCATGTATATATGTATGTTTGTGTGTGTGCATGTGCGACCATCCACTTGATTCGTAATCAATGATAAACACTGCAATTATCGAAAACAATTTTGTTTTCATTGCACATGTATATTTTTTTTGTACATATTTACTCTCTTATGTATGCATGTGTGTAAATACATCACCAGACCGAAAAATTGACGCTGTTATCAGTGGGAACATGCACATTTTATTTCTATATATAAGTGTGTGGGTGACGAATGTCATTTGACCAAATTACAGAGCGAGAGAGAGAGAGAAAAACACATACCCGTGTTGTTGATGATAATTCAACACGCAAACGATTGTACAAGATTGCAATAACAAACCAACAAAAAAAACGTATACATGCATATTTACATATATGTATGTAAATTTAAGTGATGACTCATGCATGTGTATATGCATAAGCATAAACTACATTAAATAGAGCCGCTTTTGAGCATTTTGCAGGCGATAACAAGATCATCGGAATTCGCTCTGATAATCAAACTGTTATCGTACACTGTTAGTTAAACAGCTGATTTGAAAAGAAAGAAAGAGCAAGAACAACAATAACGGTGCTAATTGACCGTTTAAGAAACGCCACCTGTCCGTATACGTAAATGTATGTGTGTGTGTTTGTGTAAATACGCATATGAGCTGCCTTCTTTCAGTGTGAGTAAACACGTGCATAATTTTTTTTTCTTCTTTTTTTTGGCCTTTCGCTTGGGCAATTGGTTGACGATAGCAACAGCGATAATCCAGCACAGTAACAAAAACTAGTTTAAATTAAGTACAAAAATAACCTTACACACCTACATACATACATATCATACAGATAGAAATGAGTATGCGAATATGTTTTTCTTGGAAATTGAAGTAACAATGCGCCAAATATATATGGAAGAAACTGCAGTCGACAATTCAACTGTCGACGACCCTGATTAGATTAACCGTGTGTGTGTAGCATGTGTGTGTGTGGGCCAATTTTAAGAGCGAGATGTAAGTTGTATATCACTTGCCGGGGCCGTGAGGTCTGTGAGGGGGTCTTTCGCCTGATACGTAATCGCAGCAAAAAAAATATACATATATATATATATATACAATATACATATATGCACGCATAAATTCATATACTCCTACACAAGAATCTTAAGTGTATGTATATATATGTGTGTGTGTGTGTGTGGATTTGCAGTGTTCATAACATTCCAGTGTGCGGTAACTTTGGAAAAGCTTGCCGGGAATGGAACGGAACTGAGTCACTAGCGTTCCCTTCGTTCACACTAACTATTGACTGACTGACTCACACACACACCAGCATACAAATGCATGTAAGTATGTGTGTATATGTGCTGCTAAGCGTAATTGCGATAGTGGCACATTATCAAATGTAGTTTCACTTATACGCAAATCTTTCTTACAAATCTTATCAACAGCATGTATTCTAAAAACTAAGTAGATGGTGGCGGCGGCAAGGGTTAATTGGATAGTGACGAGTTATTGCCCACTGTTTGCTGCCACACAAAAAATAAATATATATATATATATATAATCATAACTCGACGCACACACAAATTTGTTGACGACCCTGAAAGCCAATTCTCGTTTCAACAAAAACAAAAATCGTTTGAAAACCAAATCAGAAAACCAGTAAAGTAAAAAGATAGCCATGGCAAACATTTTAGCCTAATGCGAATAAAGTTCAATAAAAGCGTTTCTCGATTTAAGATTTTAGATCGTGAAGTTGGCCGCATTACGATAAAAGGAAGAAAAATATGTCACAATTTGTCACAAGCAAATACACAATATATATATACATATGTAAACATTGTTAGCGAAATATTCACGTGAACAATTGTAATTATGTTAATTACCACATGCAATATGCAAGCGACACTACACGCAACACACACACATTGTATTTGTATGTGTGATTTGGTAAGCAAACGAAACGTAAGGTTAATTGGCCCAAAAAGCGGCCAATGCTTATCTGCACAGTGTGGCAAAACGCTGTAGTAATTCAGCATAGTATGACAAATGCTGCTAATCGTAATGTGACTCATTCATTTGCACTGCAATCGATTTTTGAAAATGTGGCTATCAAATTTTTGCCAATATTTCAATTTCACTTATTTTTTTGTGGCTCCATTAAATACAGATAAAGAAAATAAAAAATAATTACATATCAAACTAAAACAAATAAATACAGTTTGTTCAAATGGAAAGGTCGCAACAAAAATGCAACTCACTATTTATGCTGTTATTGTTATGTTATATATGCTTGTGCATCCGAGTATAAACAAATAGCAGTGTTTTTCTTGCGGTGCGAGAAACAGAGACAGAACAGATCGTTGAGCTCTTGTGGGAAATTGAGATTCCCATGGAACGCGACGCCGACGACGATGTCGCCGCTGCTGTTGTTGTTGAAATCGAAGAAGTGGATGAAGGAAAACATAAAGTTGCAAGGCGCTGCTGATGGCGCACTGGCTGAGGGAGGCCAACACAAACAAACAAACACGCACACACACCCATACACACAGGCATACACACAATGTTGGGCGTTTCCACGTGAGGTTATGTTTGGCTTTAAGAGCAAAAAAAAAAAAAACAAAAAAAAATATATGTGTTTGTTTTGTGGCCTGTGTCGGCGTCCGCTTACTGTACATTGCACAGAATGCATGTGTTGTGTAGGTGTGTCTGTCTGTGTGTGTACAATGTCAGAGCTTGAAACCGACGCGATGCGGTCAATGAGAACATTTACAGTAAAATAAACCAGCGCACACACACATGCATCTATATGTCGCGTATATTTCATGAATTGCGACAGCACTAAAAAAAAAATGGGCGTGTGTGTGTACATACTTACATACACATGTATTTATTTGTATTTGTATGCATTTTGAAGTTTACTCACCGTTCCAATGTGTAACGCACCAGCATAACGACAGCGGCTAACGGCACTGGCCAAATCAGATCCCGATAATTGGCGTGAACAACATCGGGACGTGAACCGGGCGCAATATCCTCCCATGTTATATTTGGCGGCAGCCAAATGTGCGTGCTCCAAAATGCATCGCTGAATTTATTGATTATGTCCATAATGCTGCCGTCGAATAATCGTTTTGTTGCCTTCTGGTTTGTTTTTCCTCTGACTCTGCCTTTTTTTTTATTTGTTTGTTATTTTGTGTATTTTAGAACAGAAAGTACTGTTATTTTTCTATTTAGAGCGTAGCTTGCTCCGTTTTTGGGTTTATTTGGTGTCTTTTGATGTGTTTTTGGGTTAAACTTCGAACTTTTCGTTTCAATGGTGTTTGTTGCTTTTGCTTTGACTGGTTTTTATTTATTCTTTTTGCTGTTAGTGTTTTCTCATTTTTTTTTTGTTTTTTTTTTTGTATCGTTAATGTCAGTTATATACATATATATATATGTATTTTGTATATTTGTTACAAATTCATTTCGGTGTGAATTTTGTATTCACATCGAACACACACAAAAAAAAAAGAAATACAACGCTTTGCAAGTAGCGCGTACACACACACACACACACACACACACACAAGCGCACACCTACGCACACACCGAGAACTAAATGCCGAAAATGAGAATACAAGTCGACACTGACAGCTGAGGGAAAACAATGTAATTTTCAGAGTGGAGCAAATTATTTATTGGAGTTCAGCGTGAGGATATTAGATGTATGTATGTATATATATATATTATCACTTAACATGTAAATTTACTAAGAAGCGCGCACTGTGAACACGAACACTTTTTATTTGATTATTGCTCGAGTTGAGTTGAGTCGAGTCGTGTTGTCTTTTCGTGTCGTGTGATGCTCGTTCTTGCTACCCGCTTGACAGCATTGCCAACACTGTGTCCAATGTTAGCAGTACTTGAAGGCACATGTTGATTGGTGAGCAAATAAGAATGTTATGCTCCACTACATTAACATAGTGATGGCACAAACGGGCACACTTCTTGCGTGAGTGTGTTTTTTTTTTTGGCAAATGTTATCGACAACAGCAACATGCGACCGTTGCACTTTTGACAGACTCTGCGTACATTTCGCAACACTGCTAACCCACACACACAATTTATGACGTTTCTTCGCTTCTGCGTTTTTTTTTATTGTGACACTGCAAGAGGGGTTAAATTGTCTGTTAATTTTAGTTAAATTCGTTTTTAGCATATATTTTAGTTATTTAATTTATTATAATGGCTGAATTTCTGGATTCCGAAGCCGCCGAATCGGAGGTATGCATCGTTTTCCCAATTGCTACGCGCGCCAAATGCGTTCTGCTCTAGGCGCGCTTGTGTGTGTCTACGCGTGTGTGTGTGTATATATATATATGTATATGTTTATATGTATTGCATTTTTTTCTCCGTCAGGATGAGGAAGAATTGGATGTAAATGAGCGGAAAAGGCTGAAAAAGTTAAAAGCCGCCGTTGTCGACAGCAGCGAGGAAGAAGAAGGTGCGTATGAGTATCACTCAATCAATTCCACTGTTGTCTACATTATTGTGTATTTCACCAGACAGTTGAGCGGTTGATTTGGCCACCCTTCCCCCTCACCCCCCACCATCCCAGGCACTTTTGCAAAATGCAGCAGAGCACTATACATATATATGTGTGTGTTTTAGATGTATCTTGTATATTTTGGCGTAGACATTTGTCTGCGTTTTGTTTACAACTTTGAGGTTATGTGCGGTGTTTTTTTGTTACCCTTGTCGCGATGCAGATGAGAAAAAACCCACTTTCCCTTGGAAGATATAGGGAATCCTGAGATTTACCTCTTACTGGTTTCTCCCTTCTCCTGACTTCTCCCTCCTCCTGACTATTCTCATCTCTTTGCTTCTCCCATTTCCTGGCTTTTGCCTCCTGACTTCTTTATCCTCCGGACTTCTTCCTCCTCACTTATCTCACCTTATCCAATTCCTTACTTTCTGTTACATATACATAAAATTCATAAGAGTGAAATCAATTTTCATGTCTAAAAAATACACTTTGTTTTGTATTCAAATTATTGATTTTTCGCTTGCAAAATGAAAGATCCATGTATATGTTTATAAATACATTACTATATATATTTTGTTCATGGTATACACAGATGATGACGAGCGTTTGCGTGAGGAGCTTGGAGATCTGATTGATGACAATCCCATCGAGGAGGATGATGGCAGCGATAATGATTCGGATACGGGTAGCGGCGGCGATGAGGAAGGTAGCAGTAACAAGAGGCGAAAAAAGCATCAGGACGACGATCTCGATGATCGACTCGAGGACGATGATTACGATCTGATCGAGGAGAATTTGGGCGTCAAAGTTGAACGACACGTAAATTGGCCAATTTCTATTTAAATTTCTCTATTTGCAATCGATTGATCTGATGATGGTAATTTTTCATTTGCAGAAACGTTTCAAGCGCCTGCGACGGATACACGACAACGAAAGCGATGGCGAGGAGCAGCATGTGGACGAGGGACTCGCCCGCGAACAAATCGCCGAGCAGCTCTTCGATGAGAACGATGATGTATGCACTGAAATATTATTATTAATATGCTAATTGTTAAATTATCCATCTGTCTATCTGTCTGTCTGTCTGTCAAACAGAGCATCGAGAGGCGCAGCGAGCGCAGCATTCGGGAAACAGATCCATTTGATGACGAGGATAGCGAGTCGGATGCAGATGATTTTATAGTGGATGACAATGGTCGGCCCATTGCCGAAAAGAAAAAGAAGCGTCGACCCATATTTACAGATGCGTAAGTATTTTTCTTATTATATTAGTCAAATTATATTCAATTCACAATATTGATTGATGATTGATTGATTGATTTACCTACACACAGCTCACTGCAGGAGGGTCAAGATATATTTGGTGTTGACTTTGACTATGACGATTTTTACAAGCCCGAGGAGGATGAGTACGAGGAGGAGTCGGAGGGCGATGATTATGATGAGGATCTGCTGAGCAGCGATGATTTTCGTACCGCGAAAAAGAAGAAGGCACCGAAAAAGAAATCAACGAAAAAGACAATATTCGATATATATGAGCCGAGCGAACTGAAACGTGGCCACTTCACCGACTTGGACAATGAGATACGCAAAACGGATATACCCGAACGGATGCAATTGCGTCAGGTGCCTGTGACGCCGGTGCCGGAGGGTTCCAATGAGCTAGACGATGAGGCCAATTGGATTTATCGTTTTGCATTCTGCAAACCGACCGTCTCCGAGCAGGAGAAAGCCGACAGTCGGGAGAAGATGCGCAAACCACCAACAGCCGTCAATAAAATCAAACAGACGCTCGAATTTATACGCAACCAGCAGCTGGAGGTGCCCTTCATTGCATTCTATCGCAAGGAGTATGTCAAGCCGGAGCTAAACATCGATGATCTGTGGAAGGTTTACTATTACGACGAGCGATGGTGTCAGCTCAACGAGCGCAAACGAAAACTGAAGCTGCTGTTCGAGAAGATGCGACAATTTCAACTGGAGACACTCTGCGATGATCCGGAGAAACCGCTGCCCGACGATGTCCGTTTGATGCTCGACAGCGATTTCGAGCGTCTGGCCGATGTACAGTCGATGGAGGAGCTTAAGGATGTCCATATGTATTTCTTGCTTAACTATTCGCACGAGCTGCCCAAAATGCATGCGGAGCTGCGACGCAAACAGATGCAGGAGCGGCGGGAGGCACGCGCTCGCCGTCAAGCCTCAGCGGCGGCCAACAGTGATGGTGAAAATGGTGGCGATCCTGCTGCTGGAGGTGCTGGTGGCGAGAAAGCACCAGATCCAACAATCGAACTGGATGACGAGGACGAGGATGAGTTGGACGATCAATTGAAGCAGGCATCGAACAGCAGTCCGTATGCCATATTCCGTAAGGCGGGCATCTGTGGCTTTGCCAAGCATGTGGGTCTAACGCCCGAACAGTTTGCCGAAAATCTGCGCGACAATTATCAGCGCAACGAGGTCAACCAGGAGAGTCTCAGTCCCACAGAGCTTGCCAAACAGTATCTATCGCCACGCTTCATGACCGTCGACGAGGTGTTGTATGCCGCCAAATATGTTGTTGCCCGCCAATTGGCACAGGAGCCGCTGTTGCGCAAAACAATGCGTGAGGTATACTTTGATAGGGCTCGCTTGAACATACGTCCCACGAAGAACGGCATGGTGCTGATCGATGAGAACTCGCCGGTGTATTCGATGAAATATGTGGCCAAAAAGCCGGTCGGTGATCTCTTTGGCGATCAGTTCATCAAACTGTTGATGGCCGAGGAGGAGAAACTGCTCGAGCTTCAATTTCTGGATGAATTCGAGGGCAATGCGAATGCGAATGGCCCGCCTGGTGATTATATAACCGAGGCCGCTCAACTCTATCACCTGGATCAGTTTGCCAAGAATGTGTTGGACTGGAATGCATTGCGAGCGGAATGCGTACAGATGGCGCTCAAGAAATGGGTGATACCCGATCTGATTAAGGAGTTGCGTGCCACACTGCACGAGGAGGCGCAACAGTTTGTGTTGCGCTCCTGCATCGCCAAACTGTACAAGTGGCTCAAGGTTGCACCGTACAAGCCAGAGATGCCGCATCATCACAATGCCGAGGAGTGGAGCACATTGCGCGGCATTCGTTCGCTGGGCCTCGCCTACGATCCGGATCAGTCGGTGGCCGCATTCTGTGCGATTGCCAGCGTCGAGGGCGACATTTCGGATTATCTGCGCCTGCCGAGCATCCTCAAGCGCAAGAGTTCGCACAATCCCGAGGAGAAGGCACAAAAGTTGGCCGATTTGCGCAAATTGCGCGAATTCATCAAGCTGAAGAAGCCGCACATTGTTGTGATTGGCGCCGAATCGCGGGATGCGCAAATGATACAGGCGGACATACGTGAGATACTCAAGGATCTGGAGACAAAGGAACAATTTCCGCCCATCGAGGTGGAAATCGTTGACAACGAACTGGCCAAAATCTATGCGAACTCCAAGAAGGGTGAAATCGATTTCAAGGAATATCCACCGCTACTCAAACAGGCCGCATCGCTGGCCCGCAAAATGCAGGATCCTCTTGTCGAATATTCGCAATTATGCGATGCCGACGACGAGATACTCTGTCTGCGGTATCATCCGCTGCAGGAGCGTGTACCGCGCGATCTGCTCCTCGAACAGCTCAGCCTGGAGTTCATCAATCGCACCAGCGAGGTTGGCCTCGATATCAATCTGATGGTGCAGAATTCCCGGACAGTCAATCTGTTGCAGTACATTTGTGGTTTGGGACCGCGCAAAGGTCAGGCGCTGCTCAAGCTGCTCAAGCAGAGCAATCAGCGTTTGGAGAATCGCACACAGCTGGTAACCGTTTGCCATTTGGGGCCGAAGGTGTTTATCAATTGCAGTGGCTTCATCAAGATCGATACCAGTTCGTTGGGCGACAGCACCGAGGCATATGTTGAGGTGCTCGACGGTTCACGTGTCCATCCGGAGACATATGAGTGGGCACGCAAAATGGCCATCGATGCAATGGAGTACGATGATGAGGAAACAAATCCGGCCGGTGCTCTCGAAGAGATATTGGAGTCACCGGAACGACTCAAGGATTTGGATCTGGATGCGTTCGCTGTCGAATTGGAGCGTCAGGGTTTTGGCAGCAAGAGCACCACCCTCTACGATATACGGAATGAGCTGAGCTGCCTGTACAAGGATTTTCGTACACCCTTCCAGAAGCCCAGCACCGAGGAACTGTTCGATATGCTCACCAAGGAGACGCCCGACTCCTTCTATGTCGGCAAATGTGTGACGGCAATGGTGACCGGTTTCACGTATCGCAGGCCACAGGGCGATCAGTTGGACACAGCGAATCCGGTGCGTATCGAGGACACGGATAGCTGGCAGTGTCCGTTCTGTCACAAGGATGATTTTCCCGAATTGTCGGATGTATGGAATCATTTCGATGACAACAATTGTCCCGGCCAGGCGTCCGGTGTTCGTGTACGGCTCGAGAATGGTCTGCCCGGTTTCATACACATCAAGAATCTGTCGGATAAACAGGTGCGAAATCCGGAGGAGCGTGTTCGTGTCACCCAAACGATTCATGTGCGGATCATTAAGATCGATATTGATCGATTCTCCGTTGACTGCAGCTCAAAGTCGGCGGATCTGAAGGATGTGAACAATGAGTGGCGGCCGCGACGCGACGCCTTCTACGATTTTGTCACCGAGGAGCTGGACAATCGCAAGGTGACCGATGCCAAGGCGAAGGCGCTTAAGCGCAAGACCTACGCTCGTCGCGTCATCGCCCATCCCAGCTTCTTTAACAAATCGTATGCGGAGGTGATTGCCATGCTCGCCGAGGCGGATCAGGGCGAGGTGGCGTTGCGGCCCAGCAGCAAATCGAAGGATCATTTAACGGCCACGTGGAAGGTGGCCGACGACATCTTCCAGCACATCGATGTGCGCGAGGAGGGCAAAGAGAATGAGTATAGTCTCGGTCGCAGTTTATGGATTGGCACCGAGGAATTCGAAGATCTCGACGAGATCATCGCCCGCCACATCAACCCAATGGCGCTCAATGCCCGCGAACTAATCCAATACAAATACTACAAACCGAACACGGCCGCTGCCAATGTGAATGAGCGCGATTTTATGGAGCAGCTGTTGCGCGAGGAGAAGACCCGCGATCCGAAGAAGATCCATTATTTCTTTACCGCCTCGAAGAGCATGCCCGGCAAATTTCTGCTCGCCTATCTGCCCAAGACGAAGGTACGGCACGAGTATGTCACCGTGATGCCGGAGGGCTATCGGTTTCGCGGCCAAATCTTTGATACGGTGTCCAGCCTATTGCGCTGGTTCAAGGAGCACTGGCTGGACGCACCGACGGCGAGCATGTCTGCTGGCACCGCTGGCGCCACACCGTCCAGCAATACGCCAACAAATTCGCACAGCTTGATGCGACCACCAAACTCATCCTCCTCCTCAGCATCGCTCAGTTCGATTGGTGCTGGTGTTGGTGGTATCGGTGGCATCGGTGGCAATTTCAGTACCTCGGGCAGCATCTCGGGCGGCACACCGCGCAGCGGCATCAGCAGCACCGATATGCGCACCTCCAGCGCCTACTCCGTAACGCATTCCATGGGTGTTGGTGGCGGCGGCGGTGGCTATGGCAGCACTGCTGGCTTGGCTGGCAATATGTCCTCGTCGGCGGCAGCTGCAGCGGCTGCTGTCGCTGCTGCTGCTGCTGTTGGGCATTATGGTGGCAGTGGCACGCCCACATTTGGTGCCCACATCAATACACCGTATACGCCCAGCGGGCAGACACCGTTCATGACGCCATACACGCCGCACGCCTCGCAGACGCCACGCTACGGCCACAATGTGCCCAGCCCCAGTTCGCAGTCGAGCAGCAGCCAACGTCATCATTATGGCGGTGGCAGCAGCACAACGCCCCGCTATTATGATATGGGTGCACCCAATGCCTACAATAGCAGCGCCAGCAGTATGTCACATCATCACCACCACCATCATCACCAGCAACAACAGCAGCAGCAACATCATCATCATCAGCAGCAGCAACAGCAGCAGCAGCAGCATCATCATCATCTGCAACAGCAGCAGCAACAGCAGCAGCATCATCATCATCACCAGCAGCAGCAACAACGCGCCAAGGAGAATCACGACTGGCAGCTGGCAAATGATTCCTGGGCGCGACGCAAGCCACAACATCATCAACAGCAGCAGCAGCAGCAACAACAGCAACTGGGCAATGTGAGCATGTCCAGCTCGACGGGCGGCGGTGGCGGTAGCGGTGGCTATGGCTCCGGCTCGACACCCACCAATGAGTATCATACGAGCAGCTCAAATCGCAGCGCCTCAGCTGCGTCGGCGTCAGCGGCTAGTGGCGGCGGAGGTGGTGGCGGTGGCAACTCCTCATCATCCAAGTCATCGGTGCGGAGTACGCCGCGCACAAACACATCGCCGCACTCCATGAATCTTGGCGATGCGACGCCCCTCTACGATGAGAACTAAAATCGAAGCAGGCACGTTTTGTGGATTTCATAATATATATATATATATATATATATACACATATATATATATATATAGATATATATATATATACATATACATATATATATTCATAAGTTTAAAGTACATACATTACTCTGTACACTCTCAAATTAAGCAAAAAGTTAACTCAACGCAAGAAAAAAAAGAAGCATAAAACAAACAAAAAAAAAAAAAAAAACTTAAGCATACGAAACGCATTAATTAAATAAAATACACGACAAAAAGATAATTGCCCCTAAACATGAACGTTAAATGTGGTTTTCAAATTTGCAACTTTAACGGTTGCGCAACAGTTGAGTGCAGAGCACGCCAATTGCCGCAACCGTTCAGGCAGCTTGAATTGTCTCCGGTGAAGCGTAACTGCATCCGCTAGATATTGCTGAAGTTTGTTGGCGCAACCAGCTCAATGACTCCGTCATTTATTTATCTCTTCTTCAACCAGCTGCTAAAAACGGGGAAAGCTTTGATCTACCAACAATTTCAGATATTACTTATTTGCTCTTCGTTCTTTTTATCTATATAAAATATTGTTTTTTATTATTACAATTGGAATAACTGCACTGCCCCCTACTGAGCCCATAGCTCCTCCATCATCAACCCCAGCTCTCGCACGATTGCGAGAATCTTTGTTGGGTTGCGGGCTTCCATGTGATTGAAACTGATGACGTGCATCTGCTCCTAGCTAAGGCGACACACTCTGCTGAGATGTGCATTAAGGATTCTTCCTCGCTTTCACAAAACTTGCATAGTTCAGTGCTATAAATACCCAGTTTAGTTAGGTGATTTCTTAGTCTATAATGTCCTGTCAGTAGACCGGTGAGCCTATTCTTTCCAATGGTTATTACTTGCTTGTTATTGTTTTTGTATATTGTTATTTATTTATTTATTATTATATTTATTTTCTCCTCGTTCCTTATTTATACACATATATATATATATATAATATTGTATGCTTAGTGGTTTAATGCATTTATTTATTAACTGCTTAACTGGTTTCAAATAGCAACGAACTTCACAAATGTAATATCGATGTTAGCGACTCGGTTTAAAAACTATTAAATGATGATTTGCAAGAAATGAGTTAACAATCGTTGAATCGTCGTTACATCGAATCGCATCGATTGGAATCTCTTTGTTTGGCTGGCTTTAGCTCTCTTCAGTTTTTGTTGGCCATGCCACGCTTGATGGCATATACGAGTGCCATGCCCAGGATGATGGCGCCGACGGCCAGTCCAATTTCTCTGCAACTGTTGCAACAAAAGTAAACAACATCATATTATATATGAAATATCTATGGATATGGTAAGCAATGCTACTCTAGTTAAATGCGAATTGCTGGCAATATTAGTAGTGGGTGAAATTGGTTTGGAATTGGGAATAAGAATCAGGTTTAGGTTTCGGATGATTAATTCAAGATGCAACATTGTTTGGGTGCAGCAGGCTCATTACTGGCATTCGCATTGGCATCAGTGTCAATAGTATCAGTGGGCGTGGCACTAGTTGAACAAAAAACAAAATTTGCAAAATAAAATCAGATCAGAGACAGAGAGAGAGAGAGAGAGAGAAAGCAATACAGGTAGAGAGCGAGATAGTGAAAGTGATTTTGGTGGATTGTTTGCATGCCATCAATTAAATACAAGATGCTTCCTTGATAAGGTGCTGTTGATATTTATTATATACTACATTTTATATCCACAATGAAGAAAGGGTTTCTTTTTTTTATGTTGTAGCTGCCACGTCTCAAATTTATTACAAATAAATTTCAAATCGATCAAACGAAGAACAGTTTTCCAGCTATTCTCTAAACGCGGCGATGTAATGTTCGCCCAGTTTGCTGTATCTCTCAAATAATAAAGGTTAAACTTGCATTCTATTTACATATATATAAATAAATGAGAATATATAAGGGTGCATATGTGATTTGCGGTAATTTACTCCTTTAATTTAGAACTCACAAATTGTTATAATTTTACATGCTGAATTTCGTAGATGATGGTTTAGGTTTTGTAGAATTTTACTTTGGTGGTGGAGAAGGATTTGAAGCTTGAAAAAGAATATATATATATATATGGATTGGATGAATGTATATATATACACATAATGTATGCGGCCGGTTAGCGATAGATGTGCAGTTAAGATAGAGTATCAGTTGCCTAATTGTATAAGATATTCGTTGATAACCCTTCATTTAATTGGTCAGGGTAAAGATTACGCAGCATGCGCAACCAGTTTCAATTTCAGCTGAGTCATGCCCGAGTTTTGATGAGAACTGTTAGATAATGTCGTTAGTCGTTAGATGACGCACCCGCCGATGATAATTTTGATGAATTGTCCGCCATATTCGATTTCAATTCGAATGCTTATCACGTCGTTGTTCTCGATCACGCTGCTCGTTTGTTAGTTGGTTCGTTATTTTGGTTATGTTCTCAATTCCAGAGAACTCGACTCTTGATTTAGCCTAAGATGCCATTTACGTATTGCTTTATGTACAAATGAGGATCGCAGTGTTGAAATTCTTTACACATTTGTGCAGGGAATGCAGTCAGACAACTTACCCAACTGACGGATTCTTTTTAATATCACTGGCTGCTAAGTTGCCAACCAAAAACTTCTTCATCAGCTCACTGAAATTATATCAATTTAGAATATGAATATTAATATAAATATATATATATATATATATATATATATATAGTCATATCCTATTTGGTGTTGTTGTTTTTGCTATTCTTGACTAGCTGGTTATCATTATCACCGTGCTTCCTGACTGTGGCCCACTTCGTTAAAGTCCCGTGTGCCATCGCGACCAGCAACCGACATCAATGAATCCTCGCCGCCAGGATGCTGAATATTTGGGGCACACATATTATATATACTATGCACATTGCACTTTGATGGCAGGGTGAACTTACTTCGCTGAGAAACTTAGTCAGATCATACACTTGATTGTCGATAATCACCCAGAGGTCCTTTGGGCTCTTGTGCTTGTTAACTTCAGCTAAAGGTATTGTCTTAGTCATCCTGGCTACTCCTACAAACAAATTAATTACAAAACTAAAATTGACTACAGCTGTTTTGAAGCTGCTCCGCATATATCGATACTGTTTAAAACATCGATATATTTTATTTGATATATTTATTTATTTAAAAAACATTGTCTGTCTACACACTACAATGACTTTGTGCAAACAGAGGTAAGCAAATACGGCTAATTTAAAACTTAATTGTTTATCTATTTATTTTTTATCACAACCTCAATAACCGGTTTACAGTAAGCACTTGCGATGTTTATTTTTAACTGAGCATCCCTATTTAGATTTCAGTGATGCAAGTACGTCGATAGTTTAACGTACTGTCGGTGGGTACAATCGATGGGTACAATCGATGACATTTGTGTAGTGGGGCCATCGATTGTTTTATTAGCACTTGGTCCATCCGCAATTTTGGAAATAAATAAAATAAAGATCCAAATAGTGCAAATGTTTCTCGATATCAATTAGTTGGCCAACGAAATGATTTGTCGCTTGTGCTTAAACGCATTGGACGAGCAGAATGCGGTGTTACTGTTCGCTGGCGCCGACAAAGAGGCCAACGAAAATAAGACAATACCGGAAAACTATTTGGTCCAATTGATATCGACGCATTTATATCTCTGTGTAAGTTAATTGCCGCCCACCTGTGCCAACCTGCATTCAAATTGTGCTTTAACAATGCCCCCGCTTTATTCTCTATCCTGTCAACGTAGCTCTCTCGCGACGATGCCATTTCCACATCCATTTGCACCGATTGCTGTGTGCAATTGGAGAGTTTTCACAATTTCTGGAAGCTGGTGGAGCACAAACAGACAACGCTCTGCAGTCAGTTCCTGGAGATTGATTGCGATGTCAACTGGTCGGAGGAGGGCGATGTGGACCAACAACAACAACTGCAGCAACAACAACAACAACAGCAGCAACATCATCAGTTAGCAGCCATCATTAACTTTAAGCAAGAGCCGGAGCCCGAGTTGGATGCTGATGAAACGCCTACTGTCTACGATGCATTAGTTAAAGAGGAAACCGAATTTCATGAATCTTACCTTAAGGTCGATCACAAGGCAGCTGCGGCGGCCAACAAGTTCCCCTGCATGTTTTGCGAAAAGTCTTTCAAAATGCGGCGCTATCTCGAGGAGCATGTGGCCACACACACTGGCGATCGCCCCATTGCTTGCGCCTATTGCAATACGGCGTTTCGTTGTCGCTCCAACATGTACACCCATGTGAAGACTAAGCACAACACCCAGTGGCAAAAGGCGCGCGCCGATCGCGAATCCGCCAAGATCAACAGCAATAACAACGTGCAAATCCAAAGAGGCGTCAATGGTGACAGCGATAAGTTTGCCTTGGATGCCATAACGTTGCCGACCAGCGAGCCGCAAACAAACGAACAACAACCGCAACAACAACAACAGGATATACTAAATAAAGTAATTGAAGCTCAGCCGCCTCTACCAGCGGCGACGCCTCCAAAAATCGCAGCACCTGCACCGCTGCCATCACCACCACCGCCTATCATTGTCAAGTGTGAGCCAATGGAGGCCATCAATTTGACGGTGGCCAAAGTGTGTCCGCCAACGATCCCAGCTAAGCGAGTGACACGCTCCAGCCGCCGTAAAACGCATTCGCCCAAAAAGGTGCAGCATACGGAGCGCAGTACCAGCGCCAGCGAGGATAGCAGCAATGACGCCGATCTCGCTGATCTGCACGAGAAGCGCTTGAAGACCGAGCTGCGGACGTGCAAGGAGAATGAACTAATTCTTGCCAACTATAATGCTGTCGCCGCTGTCGTTGCTGCCGCCGCTGCAAATCACCATCATAATAATCAACAACAGCAGCAGCGACTCTGCGCCACCATCATGCAGCAGCATCAGGAGCAGCTGCTCACCGCCATGGCGGCGGTCAGCACAAGCGCCAGCACCAGCACCGGCACCAGCTCACTAGCAACCGCCGCAGCAGCAGCTGCTGCAGCCGTTGCGCTAAGCAGCCAAAGCAGGTAAGTCGATGGGTGAACCAATTTCTGATTTTCCGATTGTTGCCTGACTTGCGCTCTTTTTTTGGTTTATTTTTTTTTTAGCACACCAACTATAACCCCAGCGCCTGCTGCTGTTGCCTCTGCCTCTGCCTGCGTTTCCGTTCCGGCACCAGAATTGCCCAACGCAGAGGAGCCGTACACGTGTAGCATCTGTGGGCAGCAGCTGCGCAATCAGCGGGCGCTCAACAATCACCTGCACAACAAGCACAACACAATGCCTGGATCCAGTCCCAGTCACTCTCTGGCGTTGTCCATCTGCCCCAATTGCGGCGAGCTGCCGGGCCAGAATCATCGCTGCCACAGCAAAGCCAAATACGCCTGCGACATCTGCGGCAAGTCATTCAAAATGAAGCGCTATCTAGAGGTAAGCACGGCCTACACATATCTTCTATATCTACGTCTATATAATTATCGAAACTCCAACAACTCCTAGGCAAATATCAATTATTTACCCCAGAAAAATAATTAGGTTCTGGCCAGTTAGTTTGTCCAAGTGTAGCCAGTCCAGGTTCCAATGCCAGGTCAACTTAAAGATATTTAAAGTATTGCTGGCTTGCCAGCATATTTTAGAAGTTAGAATTACCTTAAAGGAAAAGTTGATTTTGATTTGGATTGTAATATTTTAATATTTTCATTTTCATTTTTGTTTTTATAGTTAGGCCTTTATTTCGTTGCACATTCATATATTTCGGATGTATATAGAATTTTACACATATATGTGTATCCAAAACTGTCTCTGATTAATATATATATATATATATATATATATATATATATGCATATATCAGAGACAGTTTTTTATACACATATATATCAGAGACAATTTTTGATATGAGTATTTATTAGAAAGAAAATAAAAATCGTATATATAGGTATTTTAACGATATTTTTTTTATAGACATAAGTTTGAGTATTCTGCTACATATATAGAATAGATACAAGTAGTTGTGTCTGTATAAACATATACATATATAGAATAGTATAGCGAGAGATTTGTAACATTTGGATTTTAATTGCTGCAGGAACACTTTGCCACACACACGGGCGTCAAGCTGCACACGTGCGCCTTCTGCCCCACAGAGTTTCGCTCCAAGTCGAATATGTATCATCATACGAAGCGCAAGCACAAACTTGAATGGGAACGCTCCCGTGCCAGCCGCAATGCGGCCAAATCAGCTGCTCACGTGGAGCAACAACAGCCGCCGATGCAGTCACAGTCACAGCCGGAAGACTCAGCCACAAATTCCTAAATCAACTGGAAGGATGTGCAGTGAAATCCAGAATGCGTTTTTTTGGGCTTGCTGTGCCGCTGTCGACGTCGCCGCCGCCGCCGTCGCCGCCGCTGCTACCGCCGCAGCCATTATATGTATAATCAATAGTTACTTTTTAGCGTGTCTAGCCGTACGTACTTATATGCAATGCATACAATGTGCATTCTTAGCGTATACCGGAACTGGAAGAGGAGGCATGCTGCCGCACAGACGACATCCCAATCCCAGTTTCCGATGCTGTTGTATATATACTTACCTTATGCTATACTCCTCCTTTTATGCCTTACCTTACAACTAGACGTAAAGCACCGCTTAATCTCCTCCACTCGCAATTAATTTTTGTCTTATCTCACATATATATATATATATATATATAAAAAGAGACATACATTATACATTCATCACCTGTACATCATCTGTACATCATGCAATCGGAATTTCATTTCATTTTCTTTTATATTGCATTGGCTTGTAATTCTCAATTACATTTTTCGTCTGTATACAAATTGCCTGCTTAAATGTTATTTAATTTATTATTATATATTTTTCATTTTACTGTAATTAATTTTTCTTAATTTTTTTTGTTTTGAATTTTTTATTTTTGTATTACACTAATTGCGAGTTTCAGTTGCTCGCCTAACTCACATTAAACCACAGTATAGAAGAATAATATGAAGAATTTGAAAAATCCATTTGCTTACAAAACTTTATGTGTTACGACGATGATCCTTATACAGCTATAGAAGATGAAGTGAATGGGAAAGAATCATGGGGATTTAAAATGGATACCTCTAGTAATAAAAATAAAAATAAAAATAAAGAAATTACATATGTAATAAAAATGATGCATAACGCAATGTTAATTGTACCCAAAATTGGTTTGTAATCCTTCACACTTTCTCTCCCTTTCTCTCTCGCTCTCTCTCGCTCTCTCTCTCTCTCTACCTGTCTCCACATCGAGCTCTCTTTCTATTTTGTGGCATAAGTTGGTGATTTGGGGATTTTGAGGAGTTGGAATATGCCTGGCACTGGGGCACCTGGTTATTTGTATGTCTGTGTGTGTGATCCAAGCCGATTGGCAATCACTGAGATTGGTGTTTCTTGCTGCTTGCCGCTGCTGCTTGATTGAGTAAACGTAATGATTTGCGACATGTGCGTTTGCTGCTGCTCCTGCTGTTGCTGCTGCTGGTGCTGTTGCTGCTGCTGCTCCTCCTCCTGCGGCCCAGCTCGGCATATTGATTCGCATTCGCACTGTCGCCATTTAACCCCAAAATGGTCTGTCATTTGGCATTGCTGTGCCGCAGAGTCATCGCATCTGTCGGCGACACAGCGAACACAAATGTGAGGCAACCAAATCGCAATAGGCTGCCATGGGCGAGAACAGCGGTTCCCTCCCAGGCACCCGGCACCAACGGCACAGGGCTTGCCGCTTGGCAGCGACACGCGTCCTTAACAACGGGCGCCAGTCTGTAATTGTTGTCATATTTACAATAAATACAATGTTGAAATATATATATATATATATAGGAGATTTGTGGGATGCTGACCTGCCGTGTGCTTCTCCCTTGGCCTCATACTGCCGCTGTATGGAGCGACGCTTATCGAGCAGATCATCGACGCGTCGCTTGAGTTCCGTATCGTCGGCACGCATCCGTTTGCCGGCATGCGTGGGCGTATAATCGGCCAGATCGCATGTGTATAGCTGGCCATTGACCTCAGTGCCAAATTCGGAATAGTTCATCAGCTCGTACGACTTGGAGAACTCATCGTAGAATATGATTGCATGCTGTGGCGATATCCGCGAACAATAACCGATCGCCGACAGATCCACCGTTTCCGTTTGCGCCAGTGTCGTCGAGGGCGTATAATGGCCACCATAGCCAATGTAGAGTGTGCGATAGCGCATGAATATCGAGTGATTCAGATCGAGGGAGCTAAACCAGCGACTATCCTCGAGCATATCGCCGAGCGGGGTGAGTACCGCTCGCGATCGCACCTTGCACTTGAGCAGCTTCAATTCGAGCCGCATGGCTAGCTCGTAGGCCTTCTCCGTATCGGTGCGGATGCGTGGCACATAACTTTCGGCGGCAGCATCGGCTGCCGCAATGGCAGCGGCTGTGGCTAGTGCCGGATGCAGAGCCAACATGGGATCCTCATCGGCGGCATTGCCATTTTTCTGGGCGAGTATCGATGATGTTTCGCTGGTGAACAGCAGCGAGAAACGACGCATATCCTCCGGCGCCAAATCGCCCTGTAGCGCTGACTCCCCAATAGCCGATAGTTGTCGCAAGCGACGCGCCGCCGTCCGATTCTTATATTGGGTAACAATCTCGGGATGCTCCTGGACGAGCTGTTGCAGACGCTGATGCGCCAGTTTCTTAATGATGTCCACATCTAGATGACACAGATCCGCATCAATAATCAGATTGCTCGATTTGCAATCATCCTCATCATCCTCGTAGCTAATCTCCAAATTCGTCGGCCCATGGCAGCTGTTGTTTGGCTTTTGCTGCTGCTGTTGTTTCATTTGCTGCTCCGATGGCGCTGCCGGCGTGTTTTCGGACTCATTGTGCTCATTGTGTCCATCAGCTGGAATATCGTCCAGCTGCTTGTGGGTCGAAGCAGTCGTTAGTCCGTTGCTCGTCCGTTGTGGCTGCTGTTCGGATCCGCTTTCTGGATCGCTGTCGCTAATGTTGCCATCGAGATCCGCATTGCCGTACTCCCGTTGGATCTCACGAAATTTGGCACGCGCACAGCGCAATGCCTCAATATCTTTGATTAGCGATTCGGTGACACTCTCCCTGGATATATCCTCGACAGCGGTGGGCAGCTGTTTGCGTCGCTTGACACGATCATAGCGCAACGTTTGCCGCATGGATGGCAGCAGTGCCGGCGGATGCTCGTAGTGATAGCGGACCATGGACGGCACCTCGACGTAGGCGCGCCCGCGCGTGCTCAGCTTCATGCGAAAGGGTGGATTGCGTGAATTGACGCGACGAAAGAACTCCATCTTGACATTCTCATGATCAAGCGGCTGATGGAAGCGATTCCACAGGCGCACTCGCTCCGTTGCTGAAATGCTGTTCGTCATGTTGGTATCCTGCGGAAAAGCCGACAATCAGAGCAATCGGTGTATAAACAATTCAATTCAATTTAACTTACGATAAAATTCTCGACGTGATTGGGACACATCCAGAGACCGGCTGGCAGTGATGTCAGCGGCGGATCCAGGCAATCCTGATGATAATACAGTGGACAATAATCGCATGAGATGAGCGGCGCCCGTTTACAACTGCGCGTACAATAGAAACACGTCTTGGCTGGCAATGGCACCAGACCCTGGCCGTCCAGTTCAAATGGCTTGGAGTTGCGTCGCTGACTGCTCGGCTTGCGATGGCCATTGCCACCAGTGGTACCACTGTGTGGCTGATTCACCGGTTGCACCTTTCCATTGCCAGGAAACTGGGTGTGCAACTCCAGCTCTGGTGGCAATGAGAATTGCTGCGGATTCATCATGCTGGCGGCGCGTATTACATCGTCCAGTGGCGTTGGTTTTCTGTTCGGGTCAAGGGCGCGCTGTATTGCCAACGGCATTTTGGACAACAGCTTCTCGGTGCTGTTCCGGTCACTACTGCTCCGCTTGCGCAAATTGCGTATCTTCAACGGTATCGACTCCAGATCACCGGATGAGGGTGTATGGGCGCGTGAACCGCTGCCTCCTGACGGCACACGCTCCACGGAATTGGATTTCGAGTTGGACGTGGGCTGTGCGACTTTAGCCATGCGACAGCTATGGCATAACCATTGACCGGTCGGTATATCCTCCTCATTGAGCGGCGGATCACTGAAAGCGGGCACAAGAATTTGTAGATTTGTGGTTGGCTGTATTCGGTGCGCATTTTGATTTAACTCACTGGCATTGCAGGTGAAAGCTGGAGGGGCAACGGTCACAGCACAGCAAATTTCCGCCCTCCTCGCAGGCATCGCACAAATCGTGGTTATGTCCGCGTCCAGGACGCCTATAATATGGGTGTTTTGTATTGTTGCTACGCTGAACCAGTTTCTCATCCTCATTTGGCGGAGGCTTGATCAGTATCTTGATTTGCTGCAAAGTGAACAAAAAAAAAGTTGTCAAATATATGAGACAAGTTTATGTATCTGTAATCTCTGCATCTATATCCAGTGCGGCGGCGGCGACGTTAAGCAGCGGCAGCGTGTGTTGACGTAGTCTCAGAGCAAGGCAGTTGTCGGCTCATATATATATATATATATATACGCACCTCCATTATGCTCAGCGAACCAATTGGATCTTGGTCGGCCTTCGACATCTTTTTAACTTTTTTTTCGTTAACAGGAATTTGTTAGCTTCGAGTAGTTGAAACCAAAACCAATCACAGCGTTGCATTTGTGGCAAGTTGGGCTGCTCGCTTAAATCGATATATATCGCATGTGTACAATAGAGCTGGCTGGCGCCTTATTGTCCATAAAATCGTAAAGTATATGTATGCGTCGGCTCGTTATAACGGAAACAATCGAACAAACACAACGAATCTTATTTCGTTAGTCGAAAAAAATATACCACGCTAGAAAATATTTCGAGTATTACAACGACAAAAATCGCTCAGCATTCGTTTAACTTTCCATTCGTCTGCCGGCGGACTAGCAAATATCGATGTATTCGTCTTAGTTGATGCATCGATTTAAATCAGATCGATGCTTCATTGTTTATAGTATATGTGTAATCGATAACGACACATTCATAATAATCTTTACTGCACAACAAATGGCAACTGCTTTTGTCATAACTGCGTAAAAGTCAGAAATTCATTGCGAATATTGGTGAAAGCTTTTATTTACTACATCATGTTCTCGCTGTTTGGCAAACGTAAGCCAGCCGATACGCCCACCGAAGAGGCCATCCAGGGACCAAGCGATGTGCCCAAGCAGAGCAACGGCGATGATTTCATATTTGTGGATCGCAAAACTGACGTAGATCCCGTAACAGCGCCTGGTGGCATGATGTACCCGCCCATGCCACCATCAGCATATGGCTCGCTGCCCTATCCTCCGCCGCACGGTGCACGAACAGCGATGGGACCACACCAAAATTTAAATGCACCAATTAGCTATGTGCAGGACATTCCATTTGAGCTGGCGCCTCAGTTGGCTAGCAAGGATCGCTTCAGTGGCACGCAGATGCAAGTGGACGGCATATTGGCTTTGCTAACGCGTCAACTATCCGTGGATGCACTGGCCGAGGAGTACACGTTCACCCTGGAGCGTTCAGTGCAAAATGAGTCCTACTGAATCAATGACAAAATGAAGCCTATGCTAATTATATAGAATACATATAGAATAATTTTAGATTTGTTGCGATTGTAACCACCAGCGAAATAAACGAACTAAAAGTTGTATGTTATTTTTGTTGTGTGAATTCCCAATTTGGTAATAAGCATATCCATGTAAAGCTTACAGATTCGAGCAAAAGATGGCGACACTCGTCACAAATTTTGGCGACATTCGTTTGAAAATTGTGAAAATCGTAGTCGGCATTGGCATTTTTCTCCTGGCTCGACTCTATTCTAATGTATTCACAATTTATTCCAAGCTCGACAGCATTACATTAAATTGCCAGTTTCAAAAAAATTAAATTGCTAGACAAAAAAAATCAATTCGAAATAATTTCGTTTTTTTTTTCAGTCTCCTTTTTGTTGTATATTTTAACAAAATTTTGTGTTTGTTTTAACGATAGCGCGAGTCCTAAGTCCAATAGAGTAGCTGTAGCTATGGCAAGTTCAAATGTATCAGATTGGGATGAGGCGCTGCCCACATCGACAACTGAAGAAGTTGAAGAGGAGGATACCGACTATTGCAGCCCAGAGAATAAAGAAAAACGGCAGCAGGAAAATGTCGCCAAACTGCAATCCTATGTGCAACGCTTGGCCTATCAGCCGGCGCTGCCACCCAAGGCTCGAGCCTACGACGTAGCCCTATCCAAACCCAAAAAGTACACACTCTTAGACAACTATGGCCAGTTCAAGAAGGTCTACGATCCCAAGTTGCGAGCCAAGCGCATCAAGCGCATGCTGCGCAAATACAATGCGATTACAACAGAGTAATATAAATAAATATTTATTGTATTACATTATATATATTATATTATATAACTCAGGCAGCTGGAGGATGTGCTCAAGAGCACCAAAAAGAAGGAGCGTCGCAAGGAGGATTTCCTCAAGCGCAAACAGGAGATGTACTACAATATGCTGTCCAAAATGGAGCGGCAGTGCCGTTCGCAGTATCTCAATGTGCTGATCAAGAAGTTTGCCAAATTTATTGCGCATCTGGGGACAACAATGCGTATACCACCGCAGCTGGTCGATCCGTATGCGCGTATGCAGCGTGGCATCTTCTGCAATATACTGCTGGCAATTGGTGTGCAGCCCACATCACAATCGGCCATCTATTATACCAGTCAGGATGCCATTGAATATGATGTGTGCCATCGCTTGGCCCACGCGCTACTCAGTCTGATTATTAAGGCACTAGACACGGCGGCGACGCGCGATCCGAACGAGGTGACCAATGCGGCGGCAACGACACCAGATGCCGACTTCAAAATGGACAACTACATAAGGGAGCGCCTCATGTGCGCCGCCAAAAAGAAGGTGAGGAATGAGCGGCGCAAACGAGAATTCCCATTGAACTATGACGCCTTCCGAAAATGCACCCGTCTCGACTGCGACTAACCGGAATGCCAATTGAATCGTATTATATATATATATATTACATATTGTATACACATATCTGACTTACTGTCTGGGTTGGCTTTAAGGCACAGCCAGATCAACAATCCTTAATCGTTTAATTGGTAGTGAAATTAAGATGGTAACAAGAACTATCTTAAAGGAACTTAATACTCAATATGATGTTTATTATTAAATAGTTATTGTCCTTAAGGATCTCGAAGAGGCAACCATGTTTGAGAGCACGGGAAAAAGGACTGTCGATTTGCATTCTAAAACTCCCAAGATTGGGAAAGTAAATCTAACTAAATCTAAATCCAAAAAATGGTATCTCAAAAAATGGTGTATCCGAATTTGCTTGCTTGGCTTGCCGATAAAAAGGACGAGAGTCCTTCAACATCAGAAAATTGCTCTTATCTCGAGCATAGCCTTACAGGCTAATATTGTATAATTGTTTAAAAATGTCTTGACCATGTTTATGATGTTTGTGAGGGATTTAGTATTTACATAAATATTTTGTATTCCATTTAGGTTATGGTCAGGCAGAGCCACTTTTCAGGCACATCGAAGCTGTCTGGCGGATGGGGCATATAGGTGTCGCAGCAGGGCACATGCCACACGTTGTTTACTTTGTGGGCACTCAGGCGATGACGAATGGGCTCCTTGACAATTATTTGACCCGTTTGCGTTTGGGTGACAAGCGAGAATTGATGTTCCTGCTGCCAGCGACGGAAGACTGCCTTCAGATCGCCTCCGAGCAGAAAGGCATGACTGCGCATTAGGTCACGCGAGAAAAAGTCCGTCTCCTGGCCGCTGCGCAGCGTTGCATACAGCAGGAATGGATCATCATGGGAGCTGTCGGAGCACAGTGGATATAGATTAGTAATAATTATAATTATTGGAGTTGTGTTGGGGAACGTGTCTGCTCACAGATTGTTTGTTAGGAAAACGCTGGCATTGCTTTGGATATACTGCCACGCTGGCTTGGACCAGTTGCGCATGTGTTGACGGCCAAGGACAAGGACTCGCTTGCGACGTTCCTTGAAGTAACGCACCACGGTGGCCAGCAGCTTGGCCAGCTGCTGCGGTGGCTTCTTGTTGCCAGTGGAATAGGCAACGTTGAGCCCATCGATGACGCAATCATAGGGCGCTGTTTGCTCCACATATTGCTTGAAGCGTGCCACCTCCTCGGGCGTGGACTTTTGGAAGACATCGTTCCGTATAAGCACCTTGGCCAGAAAGGATTCGTGCAGCTCAGCGAATTGTGCATCGCTGATGGCAACATGCTGCAGATGCTGCTGACAAGCGGTGCACTTACCCATCCGGTCCAGTCGAGTGGATGCCACTTGGAACTGTTGCGGCATCCTCTGAGCCAATTCCATCAGCTGTTGAGCCACCAGATCGCTGATGAGTATGTCATGACGCTCAAGGAACTGCAATAACTGCTCCAAATTGGCAACCAGTGTGGACGCATTCTGTGCACTGTGTGCCAAATGCGCCAGATACACCTCACACTTGGGCAGCTTGCGTGCCAGCAGCATCTCCTCGAGCAGGCGCCAGGCCAGCTCTGGCTGTGCCACGCTAAATGCCTTGGCTGCCAGTGCACTGTAGGCGGCTACGCTGGGCGCGCTGGTCACCTTCATCATCTCAAGCAGCGGTAGAGCGCGCTGCCAGTGGTGATCGGTTGCCACCAGGCCGTGGATCAAATGTTCACAGCTGCTGGCATCCAGCGTCTCATGCGCACCCTGCACTGCATCACAGATGTGCACAATTTCCGACTGCTCCGCGTCGCTGAGCGCACGTGTATGATAGGCGGCATTGTAGACACGCAACAAGCGACCTAATGTCGCCGCATTAGGCTCGATTCGCTCTGCCTGCAGATATCCCAGATAGCTTTTGGCCAGCGGCAGCTGTTCCGCTGTGCTGCAAAGACCCAAGATGACGGCGTCCACGTTGCTGCTATTGATGTATTTATAGCTGTCGGTCAGCGTCTGCCGTACGCGTTGCCATTCCGCGTTGCTCAGCTCGCGACGATGCTCGAAATAGTCCCTTTTTAGCTGCTGCAGGTGATCTGATTGCACTGCGCCCAGTTGGGGGCGCCGCTTATGTTGGCTAGCCAGTAGTCGACGGCATGTTGAGGCCTGTGTTAATCTTGTGGCAGTTGCTTGAGTTATGACACCATAGCGCAGTTGACGCAGCAAACGGAAATTGTACATAATTCTGTTCCTGTTTTGTTTGCTGCCGGGTCGGCTATCGAAAGCCCATCGATAATGTTTGCATGCAGTAAACTATCGATGCGATCGATTTCTCATGTTTATTACTCCAATTTGCATATTTGTTAGCAAACAAAAGCTGAAAGCCATATTGGTCACTTTTTTTGTTGGTCACTAAATTATCGATACTTTAGTTGGGGCCATCGCTAACTTAGGCAATCAGTGGGAAGTGTCGCCAGCAGCAGCTCAAGTTGCCCTGGCTTTGGAGCAAACTGCGTCGTTTGTTTATGGGCAATAACAACTCAGTAGCATCTAAATAATTAACACGTGCAGTTCGCCAGTGTTGGTTGATATCGAATAATCCTCAATAGTCCCGTATCCATTATAACCGCTAATATGCCTATGTAAAATGAACGCATTGCGCAATTTATTTACCTCGCGTACGTTAAACTATCTACGCCAAAATGGACAGAACGCCATCATCAATGCCACACAGCAGCCGTCGCCTGTGCCGGTCTCCGATCTCGATGCGGACAACAAATGCCTGACGGATTGGCAACGAGCAGCAGCAGCAGCATCGCTCTCCACACCGAGATCGATAATCGACGCCTGTCGCTTTACAGCCAAGCCGTTCGACATCAACAATGGTCAAGGGGGCGTCAATACGAAGGGTTCACTGTCGCCGACAACGTTGAAACGCTTCCGTCGCATGCAGCGACGCATGGAGATCGTGTATATGTGCAAGCTATGCAACACACGCAACACGAAGACCATCAGCGAGGAGGCCTACTGCAACGGAGTTGTTATCCTTCAGTGCGATGGCTGCGCCGTCCAACATCTGATCAAGGACAATCTGGGCCTGTTCGCCCATGGCGAAAGCATTGACGAGGTGCTCTCCAAGCGACAGGAGCGCGTCCGTATCATCAAAGTGAACGAGCAGGGCGAACTTATTTAGTTCCACAGTTCTAGTCAAGACAGCGACGCAGTGTCGTCGTGTCACCACCAACCGGATCTGTCACAGACAAACAGACCAACCGAGAATGAAAATGAGAATGGGAATGAAGAGCCAACAATCTAAATAACGATTATTGTTATTTTCTTTATTTTTGATTATATTTTCTTTTTGTTATGTAAATAATAATAAGTATGAGAGCCGACGGCTAAATATAATTTGTTATCTCTGGCCAAACCAGCCATGAGTAATGTCAATCGAACAAAATTCAATCGAATTTCAATTATCACAATCTGAATGCTTCATTTGTACTTTTGGCCAATCGATCGATCGGTCGACTCACTGCCTGCCGCCTATCCAACTCCTGGCTGATTAACGTGTGTGCGTTTGACACAATTTCAGCACAGTGCTCGCTCGCAAATGAGAACTATCCACAAAATCATTAAAGTCTTGGGCGTAACTTTAGGTATAGTTTTGCAAGAACCTTGGGGAACTTTTAAATATTTAATAAGAATGTATGCCAAATCAAAAGGTTGCAATTTGCGAGCGATCACTGTATCGCTATAAATATCGCACGCTCACACATACATGAGCACAAAAACTACGATGTATCTACGAGTACGAAAAGAGCACGCGCTTACCACATTGTGAGTTTATAGCATATCTAGATATATTTTAGATTCCCAGCATGTTTATTCTGGTGGAAATACAATGGGTCACGATGCGTCAGCAATAATTTTGTTTGCTGTCTGCTTTCCTTAATCAAAGCATTTGCAAAAACAATTCGGAGTGCGCTAATGTTTGAGCTTGCTAATTGGATGCTAATTATTAACACGAATTTGAAATTAATTGATGCGCTCATCCTGTGGTAGCACCAAGCACCAAACAAGACAATATTGTCAGTTAATCAGTTAATCGGGTGGCAGTCAGTGGGTCCTGGCCAAGTACTGCTTGAGCACTGCTTTACCAACACGAGCTGCTTTAATATGTTATAAGATCTGGAGACTCGGCACTTTTGAATTTGTTGTTTGAATGTCGTTAACTGAAATTCACTCATTTTAATTGCATTTAGGTATAAGCTGATATGTTCATCACAAACATGTATTCACTCTTACCTAAAATTAAATAATGCATTTGAATAAAGTTTTGGTCTTTTTGAACTTTTCGATGTTTAGCAGACAAAAGCTCACTTTGGTAAAGTGAAAGGATATCTTATATTATAATAGGGCAGGAACTCGAAATAAATTAGATAGCGGGTTCAAATCCAATTTAGTTTACACATATGTATGCTTTTATGTATGGGGGTAAACGACTAAAGGATGTATAGATTAAAGGCACTGTCAAAATAAATAAAATTGTATTTATATTTTTTATTGAAATTTACATGTGGTAGAACTTTGGCGCTGATCATAATCTCTGTGCGCGTCTGGTTTATTTTGGTTTTCTTTCTAAATATATATATATATATATATATATTTGTTTTTCTTTTTGCAATTGTTGGTTTTATACCCTTGTAGAGCGTATTATAATTTTGCCGTGTCATGTGACCACATAAAGTATATATATACATGTATATTCTTGATCAGCATCACTGCCGAGTCGAAATAGTCATGTGTGTTATTATGTTCCTCAAATTTGGCTTGATTTTGAAATTGTGGGATTGAAATTGGCAAGGACAAAAACAAAAAAATAAATAAAACTGAAACAATATAACAATGTGTAACACAAATGTGGAATATTTAGTTCACAGCCAGTCGTGAAACAGAAAACATATAACAAATTTGATGAATACGAACAAAAACATAATAATAGCTAAATGTCGGCAGATTAACTCCCGCCTACAAGGATATGTAATCTTCGGCGTGCCAAAGATATTCATTCTTACTAGTTTTATTTGTCTTTCCTTAAATTAATATATACATACAGATGTTATTGTGCATGCATATATATACATATATATATACACATATATATATATATATATATATGATCATGTATTTGAATTGTTTGTAGTTTGTTTTTAATAGCTTAGGGAAGCGCACTTTGTTACGGCCTCTTATACGAATTTTGCGTTAATTTATTTGTGTACAAATTTCTTAGAGCTGCTGTTAACTATTTCACAATTGTTGTTATTCAAAACACCCAAGAGTTTCAATTGATATACGCAAGTGTTTCTTATCACCTAATCGTACGCACACACGCACACACGCACACACGCACAACACGCTTGCGCGTATGCATTTGTGTCGGTGCGTGTAAGCTAATTCTTAATGCATATGAGTAAGCAATTTTTAATCAAATACTTAAATTTAGGGCTGCTGGATACATTTACATATTCATCTTGTCTCTGTCAATTGTGCTAAATGAACTTATGTTTAATGCTGAATTTGTCTCGTCTTATAAAAGTACATAATTATAAATATATGTTTTTACGTAAATGCTAATGTTCTTGTTGTTGCACTCTTGCGTTAATCGTTTCCGTTAGGGGGTGCAATCGAGTGCATTTACAGTCGACAGATATCGATAATGGCGGCGCGAGCAGCTGCTGTCAAGCAGCTCATAATTACATATGTGAGAAACTATTTACAATCCCGATAACGGAATATTCAAATATTGGTTTGTGTTCTCTCTGTGTGTGGTCTGAATTTTTGAAAAGTTTGGTGTCATATAAACCTTTCAAATCTTTGTATGTAAGGGTTACAACCGAAAATCGCACAAATTATTTAAAAAACAGTTGATTGATTTTTTTAGTTTTCATCTTAGGATAGTCGTGGATGTTTATGTAGCTGCTATAGAAAAAATATATATTGAGTCTGTAAGTTTGTCGATTACTGCTACGGCAAGCCGTAGTTAGGATTTATACATTTGTGTTCTGTATACCCTTGTAGCGTGTTTATATTTATTCTTGATCAGCATCACTAGCCGAGTCGATATAGACATATATGTTATTTAGTCTTATATACGCAGAATAAAATGATATTCAATGCATACGCCACTTTGCCAAAGGTAGTTCATAGGTCAGAGATGACCAGATCGGACCACTATATAATATAGCTGCCATATGATTTAGAGATGGGATGGATCTGGATATAATGTACCTACAATACTGTAGAATATTGAGTTCGCAGCAGGACGTGAAATAGGAAACAAATATTTGGAACTCTGAACTACAAGGGTACGCAATCTTAAGATAACCGTTATTTCTTGTTTTTGTTTTGTTTTTACACTATATATATGTAAATGTATGTGTATGTAAATGTATTTTTTCAGATTCAGTCGTTTATGTTGTTAACTAAAACTAGATTGATGTATTCTAATTATGTTAATGCATTAGTGCTGAGCTTAAAAACAGTTATTGTTGGTTTTCTTGTTCTTGCTATTATTGTTTTTAACTGCTGTTTTTCTGTAGTTTTTTTTTTTTTTTGTTTTGATCTCGAATTTGTTTAATTTTTAAGACTCGCACACGCATTTAAATAAATATAAGTTGTATGCATACATAGTATTGTACATAGAATACTTTAAGAAATACTTGTTTTTTGACACTTATTAATCATTTAACTAATGTGGAATGTGTTTGCCTCATTGCCTCGTCGAAAATCTTAAGTCACCATTTTGATGCGCATTTTGGGGGAATGTCTTCAATATACATATCTCTAAATAGTTCATAATTTATCGTATATGTATACATGTAATGTGACGCAAATAAATGTAATTAGCTGCACTTCATTCAATTTACTTTTCTCTTTTGACATTGCCACCAAAATGAACCCTTGAGCTGTGCTGTGCAAGACGGCAGATATATCTATATATATATTTATATATATAAAGATATAATATATAAGTAAGTGTTTCAGTTGTAGCTACATCCTGGCTTAGATCTATTAAAGTTCTTGGCTTAGTTACGGACAATTTGTAAATACTCTTAAGTACAAGTGTGAACAGCGCTCCGTGTAAAATAGAAGTGCAAATTACGACAAAAAAAATGTTTAAATTAAATTAAATAATAGTAAAAATAATAATAATAATAATCGGATTCAATAACGTTAATAATTTTCATAACTAAATACAATTAAGGGCATTTAAAATAGCTACCGCTTCTTGGCATTGGAGGACATTGTATAAATAATTTAAAACTGTGGAATTTAACAAATTTCAGGGCAAACGGGATATCAGTGATGAAGGATCGGATCGCTCACAGTGTGGTCCGAGCAGAGCGTCCGGCAACGGAGCCCGTGCTGCCATTGGGACGATTGTGACGGCGCTTGTGTAGGTAGAGGCCAGCGGCTTGGGCAAATGCTGAGCCGCATATTTGGCAGACGTATCGTTTGACCTTATCGTGGATTTGTTTATGATTCTGCAGATTCTTGGTGGACTTGAAGCTCTTGCCACAGATGTCGCACTTGAACTCCTCGTTGCTGTAGTGCTGTTTCAAATGCTCGAACAGGCTGTGGCGCGACACAAACGATTTGCTACACTGCGGATAGTCGCATTTGTAGCACCGTTCGCGCTCATCCTGATGCACAATGCGATGGGCGTTGAGATGTCCCGGCGAAGCAAATGTGCGATGGCACACTTCACAGGTATAGGGCTTTGATCCGTCCGCTGGAAACACATCCTCCTCATCCCCAACAACAGCTCTGCCAGCAATTGCGGCATCGCCACCGGCATTGTCAGCATCGCCGCCGGCGCTATCCAATATGCTGTGATTCAGCGCCAGCGTGGGTAGAAAGAGCTCATCATTGTGGCGACGCAAGTGCTCATCGTAGTTGGACTTCTCCCTAAAGCTGGCCGTGCACAGTTCACAATTGTATTTGACCTCATTGCCGGCGCCCAAATGCAGTTGCTTGTGATTCTCAAACTCGTCCGCATTGTTGAACTGTATATTGCACACGTTGCAGTAGTAGCCACCGCCCAGGCTCGGCTGATGGCTCAGCATGTGCAGGTCGAGTTCGCGCAGCGTTTGCACAATTTCGCTACAATGCTGGCACTTGAAAGGCGGTATATCATCGTCCATGAAGCTCATCTGGTCATAGTAGATATAATTGGGTATAAACTTGCGTCCCATACGCTCCGCATTTAAGCGCTCCATCTTCTGTTTGGAGTAATCGAAGCGAAGCTGTGAGATTCGCTTCGATATTTGTATTGTTGTCACATCGATCAGCTGCTGCAGTTCCATCGCCATCTGTTGCAGTCCCTCGCCGCGTCGCTCCTTGCTGCGATAGTCAGGGTCGAAGCGATTGTAAAAGCACTGATAACGCTTCACCATCACCAACAGTTTAGCGGTCGATGTATCGTTCCATATGGCCGAGAAGCGCCTTCTATACGATGTCTCCTATGGAATACAAACGGGATATTAATTATATACATAAACCATTTTGAATGTTGATTTACACGCAAATTAATTGACTATTAGCCAATAGTTTTGAATTTACCTAAACGGCTTTAAAAACTCATTAAAAACAAATTGTATCTAGTTTCAAAATGCTTATATGCATTTTAACATCTAGATTTTATGACAAAATTTGAATACCCTTTACAAGCGTATAAAAAACTCAACTTGAATTACCTTGACAACGGCATCGGACATTTTCGAGTTATAGCTATAGACCTCGTTGAGGAAGTGCAGCTCCTTGAAGTACCACAGTGTGCTAATGTTCGTCTTCTCGAGAGCCATGCGATTGCATTCGCGTTTGTAAACGGTGCGCAGATTGTCCCATTTGCGTGTGATGGCATCCTTGGCCAGTGAGATATTGAAACGGTTCTTAAACTCCAGTACAATCCAGTCAAGAAAGCGTGCACGTTTCACACGATCCCGAAACTGGGCGTGACTGTGATTCCAGAGGAAGGGATTACGTTTGTACGAATGTATCAGGAATTGTATCATCTTGCGATCCTTGATGTGCATCGTAAGCTCACGATCACGCTGCAAAAAAACGTTATTCAAAATAAATATATGTATTTGCTTTTGTTTTTTTTTTTTTGTTGTCTATGAACACTTACGCCAATAAGCGATTCCTCGACCATTTCGTCGTAGCTGAGAAAATCGGATTCAGCGGCGGGCGGATTGGTCCTCTGAGCATTGTAGCTGCTGCTGCTATAGTCTGGATATTCACCAGAATTGTCATCCACATAGCTCTGTTCGCCATCAGCATATTCATCTATGGAATCATCGCCATCGGCTGTCAGCGGTTCGTTTTTAACATCCATTCTGGGCTCCGTATGCCTGCTGGGATAGAGCGGAGGTGCCGTTCGTTTCATCCGTGATCTGGTGCTGGGTGTGGGCAGGTCGCTTTCGGGCAGTATAGCCTCGCTCTCGTCATCAACATCGTTGCCATTGTCAGTGTCAACGGGCAGTGCTAAAGTGTCCTGTTCCTCATCGGATCCGTTATCATTATCGTTAACATCATCACCGCTGCTTTCCAACTCTTGCAGCTCCTGTTTGATAACCATTTGGGGCTCCAGTAGGGCAGTGTCTGCATCTGTCAAGTCTTCGATCTCATCAAATTGGTGCATGCCGCCATTGCCATAATCGGGATGCGTCTCATCATCACAATCCTCCGACATGGCCATCGATATGGAGGGGCCCATGCCATCGCCCATGGCGTAGGACATGTTGCTGCCAGTGCCTGTGCCCGTGCGCTGTGCATCCTCCAGATGCACGGTTTGCATGTGGCCAATGAACGCATCGAAGTAGAGAAACTTCTCGCTGCAGAAGGTGCAGCGCAATACGAAATACTGAAAGTCCTCGGTGGCCGTCACAACGCCACAATCCTTTATGCACTGTCGAAAAATTTCCTCATCATTTGTACGTGGATATGCCAACATACTCATTGTGCACCACGCGTGTTTGTTTACTCCCCCTCGATGTGTTTGTTTGCAATCTGAATGCGTCCCGTTGCACGCTGGTTATGGGGGAACACTACACTGATTTTTAATTTTTTGTGATATTTCCTTACAATAAAAAAAATTTTGTCGCCGAATTAGTTTCGTTTAGTGATGCGTGCTATGCATAAGTTTGGTTTATCGTTATCGGTATCGGTGCTTTATTGATATGTCGGCCAACAGACAACTGAGATCAAATGGTTTAACAAATATTTAAATTATATACATATTTATGTCGTATTGACAAACAAATATATTGTTTGCCAACATATAAAAAGCTGACGAATTGATACACACAATGTTGGTGTTCTCTTACGCAAAATTTCAATTCATTGCAAAATCTATTAATTTTTCATACATATGTATTTTTAAAAACTTTTAATATTTAATGTAATTACCGAATTTTCGGACACAAAAATGCAAACATGTTTTTTGTTGGTGCTGCCCACTCGCTGGTTCAAATTGGCGAGTACGCCACTACCAGAAGTATCGATAACTTGTACTATTGCGTATATATATATATTTATTATATTAAGTCCAAAAGAATTCATAATACTATTTAAAATTGAGAAACATTTATGGATTTGGTTTCGTATCTCTGTATTGTAATCCATAATTGTGATTTGATTATATATTTGCTTATTGATAGTCTAATAAGTATTCGATTGCATATCGAATAGCCAGCTGCGATTAGCTCGATAGACCTACCGATTGTTTTGTGATTCTTCTCCAGCATATAGTCGGCGTGTGTGTTGCTACTGAATTCAATTCTCTCAATTTTCAATTTGTTGATACGTGAAACACAGAAATGGCTTCCATCAGCTTGTTAAACCCAAAGGCCGAATTTGCCCGTGCTGCACAGGCGCTGGCAATTAACATCAGCGCAGCCAAAGGTTTGCAGGATGTGATGCGCACCAATTTGGGGCCAAAGGGAACAGTCAAAATGTGAGTAACTTCAATTAAATGTTAGTTTATAGCTCGTTGCCCGCATATCCGCAAGGATTGCAGCCCAGGCGCACTCACAGCCGCGAGATTAACAAACATTTTGAGACAGCTGCGCTGTCGCCGCACAAGTGAGGTTAAATCCGTTCCGGCTGTAGTGAAGAGCGGCATGCGTCATCGTGAGACTGAGATAGCAATAATATCGCATTTAGCTTAATAATATCAAATTGCATTAAATTACAAAGTATGCGCTAAATAAAACTAGCGCTCCAACGATCTGCTTAGCAAATGTGCACAAAGATTTGGCCAAATGCACGCCTCTGCAAGTCGCAGTTTTCGTTTACCGTTTTGGGCTCGTCATTTCTCACGCGCTCACGCACTCATACACTCACAGGTGCTTGTGTGTGTGTGTCTGAACATATGTTCGTATGTAGAGAGAGATGGAGTCATGCTTTTTGTTTTGTTGCATTCTCGAAACTTCTCAATGGAATTGTTGTCAAGAATTAAATGATTGAATTATTTTTAATATGCGCAGGTTGGTCTCCGGCGCCGGCGACATCAAGATAACCAAGGATGGCAACGTGCTGCTGCATGACATGCAAATCCAGCATCCAACTGCATCGATGATTGCACGTGCCAGCACTGCCCAGGATGATTCGACTGGCGATGGCACAACGACCACTGTTATGCTAATTGGTGAACTGCTGAAGCAAGCCGATATCTTTTTGACGGAGGGACTGCATCCACGCATCATGACCGAGGGGTTTGAGATGGCACGCGACAAGGCGCTGGAGGTGCTGGACAAAGTCAAGGTGCCCGTCGAGATCAACAAGAAGAATCTAATGGAAATTGCCAACACTAGCTTGAAGACGAAAGTGCATCCAACTTTGGCCGATCTGTTGACAGAGGTGTGCGTTGATGCTGTGCTGACAATATCCAATGAAAAGATGCTGCCCGTGGATCTGCACATGGTCGAACTGATGGAGATGCAGCACAAAACCGATACCGATACACAATTGGTGCGTGGCCTGGTCCTGGACCATGGCGCCCGCCATCCCGATATGCCCAAGCGCCTGGAGAAGGCCTACATATTGACTGCCAACGTTTCGCTGGAGTACGAGAAGGCCGAAGTGAACTCGGGCTTCTTCTACAAGACGGCCACAGAGCGTGAGGCTTTCGTACGGGCTGAGCGCGAATTTATTGATCAGCGTGTGAAGAAGGTCATCGAGCTGAAGCGTGCTGTCTGCGATGGCACCGACAAGACCTTCGTGTTAATCAATCAGAAGGGCATCGATCCCATCTCGCTGGACGCTTTGGCCAAGGAGGGCATTCTGGCTCTGCGTCGCGCCAAGCGCCGCAACATGGAGCGACTGGCTTTAGCCTGCGGTGGCACTGCCATGAATTCCTTTGACGATCTGCAGGAGGAGCATCTGGGCTATGCTGGTTCAGTTTACGAGCATGTGCTCGGCGAGAACAAGTACACGTTTGTCGAGGACTGCAAGAATCCGTTGTCTGTGACGATTCTGATCAAGGGCCCCAACAAGCACACAATCATCCAGATCAAGGATGCCATTCGGGATGGTCTTCGCGCCATCAACAATACGATTGGGGACAAGGCATTAATTCCTGGCGCTGGTGCCTTCGAGGTGCGTGCCTACAACGAGCTAACCCTGTTCAAGGACACCGTTAAGGGTAAGGCTCGCTTGGCCGTGCAGGCGTTTGCCGATGCCTTGCTGGTCATACCCAAGACGCTGGCCATCAACAGCGGCTACGATGCGCAGGACACCATTGTTAAGCTAACTGTCGAAGATCGCCTCAGTACGGAACTTGTCGGGATCGATTTGGCCACTGGTGAGCCCATGAAACCCACCGATCTCGGCGTCTACGACAACTACATTGTCAAGAAGCAGATCCTTCATTCCTGCTCCATCATTGCCAGCAATTTGCTGCTCGTCGACGAGGTGATGCGTGCGGGCATGACCAGTCTCAAGGGCTAGTTACCCAATTCGGGTCAGCTGGTGTAGCGCTTATGAGTTTCATCTAATATTAACCAGGCTAACTTAAACTACACACACACACACAAACACACACACACAATTATACACATCTATTATACAAAACAACGCAACAACAACAACAACCAGAACTCAAATATTCACGAGTTGCCTTCAAATGGGCAATCGTCATCGCTGCCTCGATAGCTGTTCGAGCTGAGAGAGTGTTAAATGCTTCAAACTAAAAATAACAACAAACAATCTTATGTTCATCAAGTATTTCTATAAATTTTTTTTGATATCACTAATGTTTACTTAATACGAACCATTGGTTTAAAAAATATATAAAACATCATTTCAACAAAACTGCCTCATGAATAAAATGAATACTGATTGGGCGGATTGGGGTATTGTGTTAACTATCCATCAATTCGTGGCTAATAAGCTTATTATACCCTTTAGTACTTGAAGAAGGCGTCCAATATATATATATATATATATGCATTTTGTTGATCAGTTTCAACAGTTTTTCTTTATATAGATATCTAAATAATAATATACATATATAGTTCCCAAGTAATTCTGACTGGCTGTAACTTATTTGGGATCGAGATAATTGAGATATTGTTGGTAAATTCATCAAATTTGAATCGATTGTGGAATATTCGAAATAACTGTTAAAATCTTTTTCAGTTTATCTTTTGCATATTTAATAGCCAGATGAGATTTGAGTGTAATTTGTATAACTTAATCACAGCTAAAACGTTTGCTATGTGGAATGTGTGTGTGCTTTTTAGATTGTTTATGGATTATGCGAAATTGGCATGAGACTCGTGGTTGCAGTGATCTATCGAGTTGGTTAGCATTCTGGTCAAGGCTGCATGCCAAAAACTCTATTTAGCCCGGAATCTAATTTCATCTGACACGTAAGAAAGGCAAAATCCGTTCATTTTCTTCTCTTTTGTTGTTGTTTGTTTTTTAGGGGACTGACAGAGCCAAGCTAATCAGCACTTTGCTGGCATTATGCAAATGTTGTTGTTGCCGGGTCGTCGATGGGTGGTGGATGGGTGGATACGACGCATCAAAGCCGGAACTTGACCGACAGACCGGCGACGGGGAGGACACACATGGCATGAAAAGGCTTAAAACAGAACGAACAGCTGACAGCAAGCAATTTCCCGGCAACACAAACACATACGCACACACACACACACACACGCACACACACACACACACACACACACACATACACACACACACACACGCAAACACATAAAGAGACAGAGACCCATAAATTGGTTTTCCATTTGAAATGAATTCTTGGTTTGGCTGTCGCCAGGCTCAATGCGGAACATTTGTAAACTGTCTCAAAGGGATTTCTCACGTCGACCGCAAGTGCGATATTTCTGGAAATTGATATTGAAATGTGCATGATAATGAGCTAGAATTTTGCTTCCGACTTTTCCACTACGTCCACAGCACAGTTCTATGCGTGTGTGTCTGCGAGTGTGTGTGTGTGTGTGTGTGTGTGTGTGTGTGTGTGTGTGTGGGCATCTGTATTTGACGTTCATATAATGTATTTAAATGTGACACGAATGTATTTCATTCGGTTGCGGCATCCATTAGAAACTCGTCTCCTTCGAGCATCTTCTTTGTGGTGCTCCTGGGGCTGACCAGGATTTATGTTTCACATTTGCTATACACACCCCGTGTGTGCACCCCATAAAAGGGGTATATTGGTTAATCTTCAATGTCAGGTAGAAAGAAATACAATGTATTTAAAGGGCTGTTTTCTTAGCCTCTTCTGTGAGAAATAATTTATTATGCCACAAGAAATGCGGTTGCGTTTAGTGCAAATGTTTTAGTATGAATATTCATCATTCCAGCATCTCTCAGGGGCACTCTATCCTAAACTCAAAAATATGTATAACAGAATACCATAGCTATGAGTTTTGCTTCCCGAAACCAAGACTTATTCAAATTATAATATCAAAAAAAAAATCAATTAAATGTCTTATGTATAAAATATGTTTGCGAGAATATAAGAACAAAATCAAATACCTCCAAATGGTTTGTAATCAGGCTAAACAGACAAATTTACATATAATATATGTAAAATGTTGTAAAATTATTGTTTTTGTTTTCAGTGGGTATTCACATGTCAAAAAACGCAACTAATAAGATGGAATTTTGCTTCTGTTTTTTGTTACCTGCCCATTTGCAGAAGTTTATTGGGTTTGCGTGAATAGTTCACAGTTCGAGCATCAAATTGGCTTTCTTTTGCAGCTATCACATAGATGGGATCTGTATAATACAAATGACTGGATATTTTTAAGACGCTTATCGACTGCAATGGGGACGGGGGTTGGGAGTTGTACCTGTGTCAGTGATTGCCCGCCCGGAGGCATTGGACTTGTGTCAAATGCAAATTTCTGTTGCATACGCGCTGGGGCTAGTCGAAAAGTTTCCATTTGGCTGACTTTGCGAAAGATTTCTCATTTGTACGCTCCACACCCACACCCACACCCCACCCACATCCACATTCACATCCACGACCAGGCCAAATAGCAGAGTCGGTGTGAAGCGTCAACTTTCCGGCGGCGAATTCATTACTAATTCCATGCCAAGCAAAAAGTTGTCAGCCTTCGACTTAAATGAATTTGTTCGCATTTTTGAGCAACTTTTTAGTTTAATTAATTTTAAAGCCAGTTCGTAGACAAAACAAGAAGAAGACGAAGAAGAACACTTAATATATTCTGGATTAGACTAACAGATACCCTGCACTTAGGTATTGTGCAATGAGAGCATATCGAATTACGAATCCTATTTGAATATTTATCCAACATTCTAGTTTTGAGAGAATCAATATACATTTGAGTGAAGCGAACCTTTTTTCAAGCACCATTTGGAAGGGCTACAGGCCAAATAAAAAGACGAGAGCTTACAGCTAAAAAGAATACGAAAAAGAGGAAAAGTTCAAATTAATTTTTATTTGCTTATTTGATTTATGCGCTTAACTGAAAAGGCAGCCAAAGTAAATAAATTAGTGCAAAAGGGATTAGGCAGCAGCGAAAGCGCACAAAGCAAGAAGTACATAGTACTATAAGCTTGGCGGCATGCACGCACCAACTCCCCCTCCCCCTCCCCCTCCCCCCTCTGTATTTCTCAGCACCACCATTCCTCGTCAGCCCCGAGTTCCCCCTTCATGCCATAAATCATTCATTTCCTTTTTGCCAAAAGGCACAAAAAGCGGGCCACGCAATTTTTTATTTAATTTATTTGTCGCTGCTGTTAGCGTCGTCCATTGTGGCATACAGCCCCCACTTCACAACCACACCCACCCATACCCTGTCCACTCCACTCCGCTCACTCCCCTTCACTTGTTGTCTTTTGAATTTACTTTCGCTTACTTCATTTCGCGGAATGAAATTGTAAATAATTCGCATATAGGCGGAAAGGACGCAAATTGCAGGCAAATTGCATGAAAATTAGACAAAAAAAAAAAAGCGAAAGCATAAAAAAAAGAAAATATTAAATGTTGTCCAACACGAGAAGAAAAAAAACCAAAATTGAATACCCAGACAGGAAAGCTGACAATGCCATGGGGAGCGGGGCTGGGAATGGATTCAGGTGTATAGTGGATAATATTGCGTGCAAATGACTTTATACATCCAACAGCAGCAGCAACAACAACAACAACAACATCCAGCTGCTATCAACATGCAACAAGCCAACAATGACGTCGCACTGTGGCATCTTTTCCCACAAAAGCTTTAAACAAAACCCGCATGTTCTGAGCCCAAAAAGGCATGTGCGTCCTTATCAACTTAATTGTTATATACTACATATGAATAATAAGTGGGTGGAGACATGTTTTTTAAAACCCAAGGCTTCTTAAGGATATAATTTACAAAACTAACTGATATATATATATATATATATATATGTGGAAATATTACATATGCTACAAAATTACTGGGTTAGCTTCTCGAACCTGTCCATTATAATTTCAACATTTGCTCTTCCATGCATGCCAATGGTGAAATAATGACAAGTTAGATATAATACTAGTTTCAGTATCTTATTTTGAGCGAAATGAATATACACCTAAAGAGTATTTATAGTTTATTGTCGATCTACAAGCAAAAGTTTCTATTTATAAATGGATATAATATTCGTATTTGGGATTTTAATCTTTCGCTGCTATATAGTCCCATCTGAAAATATTTGCAATATTTTTGGAGTAAAGATCCCACAGTGCGCCGGCGTTCCCCTCCCACCTGAAGGGACTGTCAGTTGATGTTGATATTCTTTAGGCTGTTACTGTTACTGTTGCTCCTGTTACTGTTGCTGCTGCTGTTGTTGTTGTTGTTGTTGTTTAGCATCGCGTAATTCATTTTGAGAGCACACAAAGAGCGCGCTTGTCAGTCGCAGTACTAAATGTCATAAATGTATGTATGTATGTAAAGGTATATGCTCTAGTACAATAAGTGCCATATGAGTACCACTCTGTACAGCATGACACACATACATAACTGCAAATGGTTTGCGGAAAATCCGCGCTTCTGTGTTCCCCAAAACATATTCGCCTTCAAATCGCCAAATGTCAAACGATGTTGATTTTAAGTCGAATCAAAACAGCAACATATATTAACTCTTTTAACAAAGAGAATTAAAAAGTCCAATTTATGTTCATCTCACTTTGTCTATATTGCATTTTGTACTTCTTAACTTATAAAATAATTGCCATTTCTGCAATAAATTGTAGATTTGTATCGTTTATTAAATAGTTCTTAGTACATATTCTTACAGATGCTTGTTTTTTTCTACAAACGCAAATTGTCAAAATAATAATTAATAATTTATCATTTCCAATAAACACAAGAAATGGATATTCAAAATTAAATGAATTACAGATTGTCGACAAAGTCTCGACTATTTATGCAGTAAAATATGGACATCAACTAAAGTCAGAAAATCAGTAAATAAGAGACGTTTAAAAAATACACAATTAAAATAGTTATGTCTTGTACGAATGTAGGATATCAAATAAAGTGATAAATATAGTTGTAATTTCTGCTTTAATTAGCATGTAAATAAATTTCAGTTGTATATGTAAAAAGTGTTTTCGAATATCACCAAAGTCATAAACTATTGAAATGCTCAACGTAGGGATTGTGCATGAATGTGCAAGTGAATCTAGTCTTTACCTGGCCAACATTCATTCAAGGCGAATAATGGCTGCAAACAACAATGGTTAATATCTTTACATATATGTAAGTGTACATATGTATGTACATATATCCGTTGGCATACTTTGAGTATGTGTTGAAAGCACTTATTCTAAGTCAGTACTGACAATCGATTAACGATTCATGCGTCTGCGTCATATTTGAGCACAGCTGTTGTAACTGGCAACTGGCAACTGGCAACTGGCATCTGTCGGGCCGTGTGTTTTGAATTATGCGACTACTGGGCTATTCTCCCCCCAAGTGAAATGTACAAGTTGAATATGAAATGTCTTGTGTTGGCAAATGAAATCTTAATGCAGATTTAACACAACCACAACAACAGGAACAACAACAACAACATCGGATATATCAACGGCTCGTCAGTGCCAAAGGAAAACTCAAATAAATTGTCGACTTGGCAAACACGCGTCGAACGATTCAAGCAAAAAGTAAAAAGCAAAAAGAAAAATAAAAAGGAAACAGCACTCAGACTCAAAGTCAAAGTCAAAGGCGACCCCTCGATGTACAATTCACATATGCATATATGTGTATATATATACATATATATATATATATATATATATATATTTACATGTATGTATCTATATAAAGGCTCCCGCATTTTTGTCTCTCGAACTGCTTACACACGAACGGGTTTTTACCCTTGGCCCTTGAACACCTCAACTCCTCACATTTATAACATATATATATATATATATATAAATTTATATAAATGTTTGTTGCGTGATAAATTTTATTTGACTTTGCATGACTTTCGTGTGTCTTTGAACTGCTTTGCTTTTTCAAAACTCATGTTAAAACTTTACTCAAAAAAAGAATATCGATTTCCACAGCCATAACTTTGTCAAAACTGAACCGATTTTTAAAAGGCATAAAGGCAAAAAGCCTTGCACTAATAATATATTTGAATTTAGAAATATGATTTCTTACAACATTTATGTTAAAGTTTTAGTTGAAAAACTTCAAATTGACCACATCCAAATAAATACGCTTGCCTTGCAATTTTGTTACAAAAAAGTGTGTGAAGGAAAATAAATGTGAAATATCATTAATCGCGGCACAGGATAATCAATGTCTATTTCGGAATGGATGGAAAGACATTGAATTATTTTCTGCTCCCCAAAACGAATGTCAGCATAATGAGCTAAAAATCATTTAATCCATACCAGTTTTACAATCAATCCAATATACATAAAAAAATAAAAAAAACAATTCTGTTAGCGGCATTAGAAGACTTTAAGTTGCCTTATACTGAATCTTAATGTGCTGCCATTGAACCACGACCCCAACCCCCCTCCACCCTCCACTCCCCCACTATCCGTCCCAAAACTCATCATGCCCCGCGTGCTGCGTTCACAAATCACCCGAACAACAGCTGACAGTTTTAACTGCGCCGCAATTGGAAATTCTTTAAGGCCATAAAAACTCGACGATACTTCTTGCCATGCCATTGACCATTAGAATGCGGCCTGGATGGGGAGCGATTAGGCAGCCACCCACTCAGAAACAAGTCTACCTATATATACATATATATATATGTATCTATATATATGTATATACACCCGCATGGAAGCGTGGACACTAAAGTAAACCAAAAAAAAAGATGGGACTTGGCCCATGGCGACCCCATGAATGGCATTTAATTAGCAATATGTATTATTAATTAGTGTAATTTCCATGCGCTGGCACACATTTGATTTATGCTGTCAGTCTGGGGATACGAACACACACACACACACACACACACACACATACACACACGCAAGCACACACAACCTGATTGATATCTGTGTAAAAATATTAAAGTTCCTTTGAAAATAATTTCTTTTTTGGCATGCATAAAAGAGCATTAATTAACATTAATTTAAATTGCTACTTGCCGATTACTTTGAACTCAGATAGCTAGCAACTATAAAGAATTTAATTATTTTATTTCATGTATAATTGCTATCTCATTTAAAAAGATATTTACTTCCACTGTTATTTTCATGTTCATTTAAATTATGTGCAACTACAGCAGTGAGTTTGACTTCCAACATTTACTGCATTATATATACATATTGTATGTATGTATGTATGTATGTATGTATGTGTGTGTGCATAAAATTTTAATTAAATTAAAAGCAGCGTCTGACAAAAAACTAACCAATTAAAGCAAATGAAAACCTTGGAAAAATGTACGCAAAACTTTGGCAAATGAATTTTTGCAAAATTAAGCAAAAGCCAAACGGATAAAAGTCAAATGAAAAACTTTGATAATTCATTTGCAATTTAATTGAAGCGAAATGTACAAATGTTCATATGTTGCGGAGATTTCTATATGCACATACAATGTGAAACCACAATTAGCGTTGCTGAAGGACATTTCTTGGCAATGGAAAAAGCAGTGAAAGCAAAAATGAAACAACCGTAATTAGCGACTAGGTGCAATTGTCGAGTGACCACTGTACCGTTGTAGGAATTTTTACGCATTTCTCTTACCACTTTTGTGTGGCAATGCAAAAGGAAATTGCAAAAGCTTGCCTCGCATCAAATGCTTTATTTTATGGTTTTACTGCTCGTTTGTGATGTGTGAAAAGCAGCAAACAAACAAACAGACTACAAACAGATGAGTTTTCATTGGGCTTAAAGGCCAAAGGTGCTGACTTTTAGCTGAATGCCTGTTTGCCACAACTATTTTGCAAATGTCACAATTTCGACATTAACTTGGACAAGAGCTCCCCTTAGAACTGAGCTTGCTCGATTGCAATGTCCGGTACAATCGTGGCACTGCAATCAATCAAGCAGTCAGCCAATCAATATCACTGCAACCCCATCAATAAAGGAAATTCAGTGTAAATTCATAAATATGCAGGAAAGCCCAGTTGTTTGTCACACACCACTCAAATCCAATGTGGGTGTTGGGTGGCTTTCATGTCTCCTGGCTTTTATCAAAGGAATCACGATGTGTGCGTGTGTGCGTGTGTGTGTGTGTGCGTGTGGATGTGGATGTTTAATATGCGCATGGCAATAGGTTTTTTTTTTTTTTCCTAGACGGCATATTGTCCTGCCTACCCGTTGAATGCATACGCTCCAATTTGCACGCCTCTTTGTTTTAGTCTAGTCAAGTCCCCCTAGCCCCCAACTCGTCGGGAGGGGTCTTTTGACATGCATTGTCCTTTGATTTGCATATCTTTACTATGCACATATACTCAAACTAACTTCTGCAGTGGCAACAAATGCGCTTCTCAATTTAATTGAGCTGCTAAGTAATTGGGCCGTCGTTGGTTATATTCCGTTGGTGTTCTGTGATAATATTTATAGATTTTATCGAGTGCATCAATTTGAAAGCTCTTGCAGAAATTGAAATTTTTCATTAAATTAGGAAATTAGAAATAAAATAAAAAACAAATAGAATTTAGTTAATTGTTCAGATTTCGATTTATTTTTCACAAGAATTGAGTCTATGGAAATACAAAGACAATCAATGTTTTATAACTTTCCAAAAGGTTGATCAATGTTCGCAATATAAATGCTACATCAAATAAAACAAAATTAATAAAAATGCAGCGCGAGTACAAAGAAATTCTAATTTATCTTCCTTTCATACTTCTTTTGCAATTAGTATTGTTAATGAGCTAAACGAGGTCTCAGTATCAACGCTTATCTTTAATTAGAGACATTAATTTAAGTACTCCAGCAATTTGTTTGTCTTTTTTGCAGTGCACACAGCTGCAAAGCTCGAACCGAGCAGAGCAGAGTATAGGCCAGACCGAGGAACGAGGGATCGGGGGAACGGGGGAACGGGGGACACATATGACTCTTGAATAATGGCATGAAAATGGAAATTTATGTTCGACTCTGATGTGACGTGTTGGAGGCTTTTGCGGCTCAGCAAAGCCGCTTCGAGTCAGCGAAATGGGTAATTTCATTTGCATGTCATTAGGCTTAAATTGTTAACGGTATTTTACACCTGATCAGTCAGATCGGGTCTCGGCACAGATGTTAAACTTGGCTCGTTAGCAGCTGTGTAGCTTTTGACTGTTTTCCTCCCTAATCCGTAATCCTTATACCACCATATGCCATATGAAAGAGAGCAAAGTCAGATGCCATAAGGTAATTTTAATTTGCCATCTTATCGATTTGCTAAAATGGCAGACAGCCGGCATTTTGGTGGCAAGGGCGGGGGTGGCAGTAGGTGCTACCTACCTGGCGGTTCTTTTGTCATTTAACGAATGCGCACACAAAAAAACCAAAAAAAAAAACGAGCCCGTTGGTAAGGGGGAATGAAAATTGGCTGGATGGGGAGGGAGGGATCTGATAATGAGGAAAACAGCAGCGCAAAGCTGGCATTTTAGCTGACAGGAATGTTTTAAGGCGCCAAGACAAGGATCGACTAAACGAATACTCCTCGAGAAGTTATTATATTATGATTACTGGTCATACAGATACCTGTGCTATAAACGTTGAAGAACCTGCAACCTCACCAAAGGCCAAAAGCCATGCAGCATAATTACATGATGCTGCCACTTATTTTTATTGCCATTTCTAATCTCTTCTATTATGGGTGCGTGTTTGGCGGAACGATGTCTTATTGCATCCATTTCGCCATTGGGTATAAAAAGTCGAATTATTTTCGAGCACACAGTCAAGTCACAAGAGGGAGGGCAGGAGTTGGGCTTTGGTTGGGGGTATTTTAGAAGCAAAACATATCCGACAGCTGTTCATAAGCTGCCAAGCTTGCTATCGGAAAATGGGGCGTGACTGAAAGGGGACTCGCGGAGCAGCGGGTTGGGTTGCGTGGTCACGATGGTTTGTGTAGGATAACTTTTTACTGTACTTTATATATTTCCGCAATTTGTTTACCATCCGCAAAATCGCAAACTCACATTGAAGTCAACCAAGTATTAAGTCCCCCCTCGAGAGAGAAGCCCACATGGCTATGCCACGTTAAATTAATAATAAAGTAGCTTGTATTATCCTCGAATGGGTGAGCAATCAGTGGAGCCACGTCTTGAGGTCTTCTACGGCTTGATTAAGGTTCGAATTAACCATTTGGACAATTTCTTCACTCGTAATGAAATTCTTGACTCAACTTTTTGTAATTCGTTTCTATATATATTTAGACAACGGAGATCTCATTTTCATTTTGTCAGAGTACCCCTACCTTGAAGAGACGCTTTCGTCTAACCTTCGCTGGAGTATATAACAATAAAAAACAAAACAAAAAAAAAAAACAAAAAAAATCCAAGTCGTTGGCTGTGTTTAGCTTCTAAATGATGACATTATTATGTTGAAACAAAAATTACACGCAGCCAAACAAATAAAGGTCCCACATGATATTGTGGCTGTGTGTGTGTGTGTGTGTGTGTGTGTGTGTGTGTGTGTGTGTGTGTGTGTGTGTGTATGGGTTAAGGTGTATGCGTATGTGTGCGTACGTGTGTATGTCGACAGTGCTGAGACTGAGATTACTGACAGACGGGCTCAGGCGGCACTTATGTAATTACCACATTTGGGGGCAATTATTTGACGCGTGAGAAGAACAACAATCAGCAGTGCTCGACTACTGATACCCTGTACCAAGTTTCCTTAATCATATATCCACGTTTTCCACTATTTTCTAACGCAATATCAATTTTAGCTTAACTAAAACATTATGTTGCCAGCATCTTTTATATCTAAGTAAAAAAAAAGAAACATCTGGCCTCGCAGCACAACTTTCTGCTAATCCACTTAGCCAGTTGGTGAGCACAGGATATACAGAATATATTAAACCCATCAGAGCGTGCTCAGGTGTGCTCTTGATTGTGTGTGTGTGTGTGTGTGTGTGTGTGTGTGTGTGTGATCAGATTGTGTGTGTATCTGTCTGAATGTGCCATAATGCCCGTCGGCGTCAGAAGTCGTCAGCTCTTTTATTTCAATTACATAATTGGTGGCGCCGGCTTTTGTGATCTCTTTTCGTTGACTGATTTAATTAGCCAGCCAAAAGATGTGCACTTCATAATAACAAGACCTATAAGCATTGGTAAAAACAACAAGTGCAACTGCTCTTTAAAAATATAGTAATTCGATTAGGTTCGATCCCATATACATACATACATGTGTATGTGCAAAGGACAAGCAACCGTTCAAATTGATTCAAACTCAAAAACTGTCAGCTCATCATACTTTGTGGGATTTCAAATAATATTTAGCCCGGCTCGAGTCGCTTCGAGCGGTCCATGGGCATACGCAAAGGGGGGTGAGGGGAGGCTGCCCTCCCCTACAGGTCAACTTTACATAGACGCAGACGGAATGATTACAATGCATGAAATATGTGTGAGATTAAAATCTCTGAAAAATTACAAAATCAGTTAACCTCTTTACGAAAAACCGGTTATGCCTTTGCCGATTTTAACCAACTGTAAACTCGATTTGATAGGATGTGGGCAAGGAATTTGGAGACCAAGTTCCTCCAGCCCCGTTTCGGCTTTCCCTTATCAGAACATTGACATAACAACATTTATGCGCACGTACATATGCGTGACTTTCCCTGTGTGTGTGTGTGTGTGTGTGTGTGTGTGTGTGTGTGTGTGTGTGTGTGTGTGTGTGTGGGTATGTTTGTGTGTGTGCGATTTTTTCATTAGAATCTTATCTGCCTGGACAGCAACCGCAGCATTGCCATACATTCCCCAACCATTCTCAATTTTTTTACGCATTTCATTTTGTTGCCCCAATTTTTTTATTTTTGCATTTACTGCACATTATTTGCCATTGTTGTTCTTGCTTTTATTGTTATGCATATTTTAACGTGGCGTACATATATAAAAAAAAATCACGTTGCCTCGGTTAATAAAATATATCAATTTTTTTTGCCGAGCCTTCAACCAAGCGTTTTTGCTGTTGTTGTTGTTGCTCTTGCTTTAATATCCTTAGCTCCTTGAAAACGCCTACAAAAAAAAAACAAAAAAAAAAAAAATGTGGGATAAGATTTTAGAAATGTATACAAAAGGAGAGCTTATATATAATGAACAAGTATTTAAAATCATGCATCTAATTGAGTGTCTGATTGAGCTCAGTGTCTATGCAGACCAGAGTTAGTCGAGTTAATCATATTAGTTCTGTGTACATCAAATTGACTGTTTGGGAATAACTCAAATGAAATAGTCATTTCATATATATATTCTTGCATTTAAATGTAGTCTAGTTAATATTATAAATAAATATAAACATAATTAAATAAATACAGATATTCTCACTGCAATAAAGTTGGTTCTGCTTACAGGATACCCTCTAGCCACGTCCTTAAACACTTCAGCTTCAGTTTTGTACTTGTTACTTTGTTGCTGCTGCTCCTGGGCACATTTTAATTTGGAATTTTACAACATTTTTAACGACATACATCGCAAACTCTCGTAAAATTTGGCATACAAATTTTCACGTATGCCTCAATCCATAAAATTGTTGTTTTATTTACTCATAGAGTAAACAGCGAGGAAGAAAACAAGCCAAACCGGATTTCTGCATCAATAATTACTGAAACCATCATTTTCTGTCCAGTTCTTTTTTTTTTAAAGGTTATAGCTGTAGTCAATCAGTTTGATATGTACATATGAATATTGCACTTTGTGCATAGCTCTCAAGAATCTACCAAAAAATGGGTGCAGGGTGTCTATCAGTCGGGGACTTCCGACTTTTGTGTAATGTATTTTCCTTGCCAAATCTTAAACAATTTCATTTGTATCTCGTTTAATTACAACTCTAATTAACTTAATGTTCCGTCTTATGACTGATTGAAAGCCAACCAAAAGCAACGGCTTCATATGGCTAGTTACATCACCACCCCCCCCCCCCCTCTCCCCCTCCACCACCATCCTAAATCACCAAGAACAATACTTAGTCCCCTCTTTAACATTGCAGTTGTTGGCACGGCAACAGCTGCCACTCTTTTGGCAATTACACGCTGATTGCTGACTGACGGACTGTTGCCACAACTCAGTAATAAGCCCTTTAACTCGAATCAGCAACAAACTATCCCCTACCCCGCCCCCACTCCCTACCCACTACCCTACCAGATCCAGAGTCTCCCCCACTGCAATGCAGTTTCTGTGTTATAATTACATTTTAAGTGGCATTTGGTTTATTCGATTTCTGGGCGCTTTCGTTGCAAATGCGAAAATCGTATTCTATGCCCAAGCCTTGCCACACTTCTCCTCACCTCTCCTCTCAGAGTCTGCCTCCGTAAAGCATTCGCTCTGACGCCTTGACTAGTTACCACCTTTTTTGCATGCATATTAAACTTCAATGGGAGGCTTTTACACTGGTTTGGCAGCTTGCCACACCCTTGTAGAGAGTATTTTAGTTTTGTTGTGACGTATGTAACATATTGAACGCGATGTCTACGAACTCACAAAGTATATATTGTATATTATTGAGCATTAACACTTACCGCTTTTCTTTATTCCTATGGTAATCATCCATCTTCAACGCATTACTATATTATATAACTGCCATAGGAGCGATATGTCAAAAGATGAATTCTTTATAAAAAAAATGAATTCTTTATAAAAAAATGTTTGAGTTAAGAAAATAACCAAACCAATTTAACTCAATATGCATAATTTGATGTCCCTTAAAACCAACTTACCGAATATGCACATTATTATGTTCATTATATTTGACTTAAATAATAATCAAGACAGGATTACTATATCGTATAGCTGCCAGAGGAACGATTGGTCGAAGAGTACTTTTTGTGTGAAAAACGTGTCTGTTTATTAAGTTATCTTAACCAAACTTAACAGTATAAGCTATCGCCATTTTAGAGTACCCTATAATACCATATTTACAGGGTATCGATTTATTAAAGTTTAAACTGCTTATAAAGAAATTCGCGTCGACTATGTGGCATGCCACAAAACAGAGCTATTCCCCTTCCTGCTCTCCGTTCCCCTCACTTTTCGTCATGCTGGGCTGTTAACTTAAATGAGCTCAGCCACAAGCCATAAATGGCCTCCACATGAAAATGTCGCGTTGATAAGAAGATTTTTGGTTCCATGGAATTGCATCCACAAACAGATATATCCATATATGCGTCTATATATTAATACTGCACACCGACACTCAAAAACAAAAGACGAAAATCGTGTAGAAGTCGAACCATTGAAATACTTTTCTAAGCAACTGCATAAACAACTTGGGCATTTGCAAAAAGGATTAAATATAAGAATTTAATTTATTTGACTTCTTTATTTTGGCCTTAGCCTGCCAGTTTGACAATGTTTGTCCATAATGTGAGTATAAAACTATATTTTGTCTGTGTGTGGAGATATATACGTGTACATCACTGTATATGTACGTATATGTATATCTATATGCAAATGAGTCACGCACACGCTGGCCTCTTCATAAGCATTTTATATGTATGTACATACGTATAAATATGTATATATATATATATATATATATATATATATACTTTTTTTTGGTTTTTTGTTTTTTTTTTTTTGTTTGAGTGTCGCGCTGGTATCCTGCCCAGCGTTAATGTTATTTTTCACAGCTACTGACAAGTAGCGCGCACTGAGGATAGGCAAAATTGAAAAATCCGTCTATGGGGGAAGGGGAGGGGGGGTGGCTTCCATATGCGCACGTCGCATCTGGCAAGTAAATGAAATTAAGGCGACAACGACGACGACAAATCCCTTTAAATAAATCCTGACCGCGCGCGCGTATCACCAAAAATTAAGCCTGAAAGGAAAACGAGTTAAAATACAAAGAAAGCATACCGAAAAATAAATAAATAAAATGTAGTCCAATCCTGATGAATTTCCGCCCAGATATTAAAAGCATAATAAACCACATACTTTGTGAGTCCAATTGTCATTTAAATGTAAATTTCACAAAAAAAAAAGTGGAATCCGTGTTTCGTTGTTTAACAGCAGCGTTAAGGGTATCCATTTAATCTGATTTATCTTCAAGCGGGGAAGTACGCACCTTCATCGACTCTTTCGACTCTTTTACGGATTTGCAAACTGTCTCAAGAATCGAACAAATCAATATTGATACACATACAGCTACCCGCCACATGTGAACTTTATAAAGAAGAAAGTTGGCTTTGATTAAAATTTATGAAATTGGAGTCGCCCCTTTGCGAAAAGCTGGCTACGCCCTTGTAGTTTATCTCCTTCTGCCAGCAACATTCTGTAGCAAGTGTAACAAGTGCGAACGTTGCACCGAGTATTTAAATTATATTAAATATAAACATAGATATTCAATTAAAATTCATTTCATTTCATTGAAAAGGATTAGTGACGGCAGTTTGCACAAATGTTGTTAGACGGCGAAGCACATACATAGTAAAGAGTAGCACAACATGACACAAATTGCACTCTCTGTTAACGGACAGTAGAGTAATAGTGCAATAGAGCAGGACAGCAGAACAGTTGGACAGTTGGACAGTTGGACAGTCCGATCTGATGTTAATAGAGGGAGCGACTACTCGTTATGTTAAGAGTGCGATATCTGTTGGCTGTAAAGCTTCCTGTTGATCTGGTAGCACTGTGTGTTGTCAAACGAAAATTACAAATTGTAAAGCAAAAAAATCCGAAATCAGAAATCAGAAACAAATCCATCCGATTTGTTCAAGTAAATCAGTTCAAGCTCCACAAAATTCAGTAGAATTGATTGGCTCACATTGCGATTCAAGTGCACAACGATTATTCTATTCATGTAAGTTATCTCTTAATTAATTATTCGGGACTTATTGGAGAGAGAGCACGTGTGTGCAGCCAATGTTAACGACCATTTTGCATGCCTTTTTCCCCCATTTAATACTGAACAATTAAACCACTGTTGTAGCCATTATCAAGCTTTGCGATTGAAGAAGATGCCACGCAATACACGCCAGAAGAAAGGCGCCGAGCGTCGCGAGCTGTTCGCTGCCAAAGTCGCTGCCGTTGATGCTCAAGTTGACAAGATGAGTGCCACAAATGACGAGGCGGTCAAACTTGTCGTTGTCCCAGCTTCCGATGAGTCCGGCAAGGAAAACAAGGCCAATGGCAGCGAGCCGGACGAGAATGCTATGGGTGATGGCGCCGTCATCATTAACAAGAAAAATGGCAACAATTGTGATGCGAATGGGGCAAGTAATGTGTCTGATAATCAGGGCACCGCAACGGTTGCTAGTGTTCAAAAGAAACCGAAGGTGGCATCCCGTGTAAATCCGATACTGGTAACATTAAATCACAGCATGCTGCATCTGAGCGATGCCCAGCTGCTGCATGGTCCGTACTTTCTGAACGATGCTTTGGTTGGCTTCTATATGGCCTATCTGGATGAGATCAAGTATCAGTCGAACGGTGACTTTCTGTTTGTCACCCCCGAATTGTCGCAACGCTTGCCGTACATGGACGGGCTGCAGCTGGAAACGGTGCTGGTTGAGGAGCGCAACGCTCGTCGCAAATCGTTCATATTCATGGCGGTGAATGACGGAGACGGACCGTCGAAGGAACGAAAGGGCGTCTACTGGTCGCTGCTGGTTGCGTCACGGTCGGACAAGTGCTTCTATCATTTTGCCTCTTATGGTGGCAACAATACGGATAACGCAATGGAGCTGTTCAACAATATTAAGGATGTTGTCGATATGCGACAGGCACGCTTTCGCATCATGCGGTGTCTGCAGCACAAGTACGACTACGATTGTGGCATTCACGTCATGTGCATGGTCGATCACCTCGCCGACTATGTGAATCGATACGATAGCGTTGAGGGTGTCTCCCACTTGTCGCATGATGTGATCAAGGCCAAGCGCAGTATGGTCATTAGACTGATCGCCTCGCTGGATCCACACACTAAACGCTAAGCAATCACAACAGCAACAACAACAGCAACAACAACAATAACAATAACAAAAACAACCACAACGGAAGTAAATAACAGACACACTACAATATGTCATCAATAATGCATTTTCTCTAGTTGCATTTTGTACACGTGTTTTTTTTTTTTGAAAACTGGATGTTATAAAGCATAAATTAATTTACTGAGGATATCTAACAAACATTAAATTTATTGACTGACACAAAAAGCTTAAACACCAGCCATGTTGGTACAAAATACCAAAATAAAGATAAAGAGTGCTTACTTTAAGGCATTTACCTTTTTGAGCTTTATCCCCTTCACACCTTCACCTTCGCCTCTGCCCTCCCCCCACACACATCCCTATTTTTTTTTCCAAGGGGCTAAACAAATAGCCGTGCACTGCTCAAATACACTTTTGCGAGTTACGTGCTGCCCTGCCGCAAATGTTTTCTTTGTTCGCCTCAGATGCTCCTTAAAGTGTAAACTCAATTTACGTGATCGAATTTTTTTCTTAGCACTTTACTTGTAATCAGATTCACAGCTTGTTTTGCTACCATCTTTGCCATATATATATAACATACATATATATATATATATATATATATGTTTACACAGACACACACACACACACTTGACTTTCTGGCTAAGGGTTGAACAACAACAACAACACTTCGAATTCTAATCAATTTCAGTCATTCGGGTCTTCCAGTTGGTTCATCTTAGTTGCTCACATCAACCAAAATTCAAATTGTCTCCATTATTGATGGACAACAAGTTGTTAAGTAATTTAAGTTTTATTCAAGTCTTCGTAAGTTATTTTTTTAAAGCACTGTTTGTACATAGTAATAATAGTTTATATAATGCATAATTCATTTATATTATTTTACAATAATAAGATATGAGCGCTCATCTACGACGACCATTAACCAACGTACAACGTACAAATTGCAATATTTACTAAAGTTTTTAAATTCTTACTTTCGATTTGATTTAAAGGCTATACCGTACTACCTTCAGTCTCCGAAGTTATATATTTTATTTCTTTTCGGGCTTTCGCTTTTTTATTGCTTGCATGATTTGTTACTGAATGGTGTTGGCATCTATAGCAGTTGTTTTATTGTTGTTTTGCTTGTGGTGTTGCTTATACCCTTGCAGAGGATATTACAATTTTGTCGTCCAGTACGTAATCGTATTGATATAGCCAGCACTCTCAGTTTTGCCCGGAACTTGGAGCATATCCCAATTTTTCTTGGGAGTCAATAAATTACACACCGATAAAAACTTGCTCAGAAAATCAGAAAGTTCTTTGTTCTTAGAAATAATTTGTAAGTTTAGAAAATAGATTAATAAATAAATGGTACTTGGTAAAAACAATGTCTACATTATTTTTAAATAGTATTAAAAAAAAGAAATTAGCAGACTAATTTAAGAATCTTTGTGTAGTAATGAAGAACACGCCAGAATTTAAAACATTTTTAATGTTTTGGAAAACTTTGACGTGAAATTAAGAAATGAAAACTTTACTTTTTAGAATGATAAAATCGGAGAAATTTTATTTCTGTGTGTATGTAAGAATAAACCGGAACGAGGCACAAAGTATAGACAATGTATATTATTATATCCATCAGATCTCGGAACTATTAGAGCCAGAGACTTTAAATTGATCGTAGATCTTGCAGATCAAGTGCTAGGAATCTTATCGATGAAGATTAAAAGCGATTAGTGATAGCAATCAAAAAGCCACAATACTTATTGGGTACTATAATATTGAGGGTCTGTAAGAATTTCATCAATATCGGGTAAACTAACCGCCTTGAGCTCAGGGTATTCTCCCAGTCGAGCTCTCTCGACTCGAGCATTTTTAATTGTTTTGTTTTGTTGTTTCCTTTGACTCGTTAACGATTTTTATTGTATTTATTTTGCACTTCATAGACGACCTGCCAGAGGCAATCGCTAGTCAATGCGTATGTGTTTGTGCTTGTTTGCTTGTTTGTGTATTTGAAGAGCACTCATGGGCAAAATCACACACAACACACACACACGCACACACACACGCACACACACACACACGCACACACACACATTCTGCTATGGCAGACCACTGAGTAATGTGTTGAGCAGCTGCGGATAACTCGTTACCAAGTTACTCGTTACTGATGCCGCCTGATATGCCAGAGAGAACTCTAAATGTATTTATTTGTCTGTGCTTGGCTAGCTTGGCTAGCCAAACTGTTCGACTGTCCTGTGGCAACAGGTTTCTTGCAGTGTTGCAACTGTAACAAATGTAATCAGATGACAAGTTTAAGGGCACAGCTTGTGTGGCATATGCGTCGCACTCGCTGTTGCCTCACACTCGCAGCTGGATTCCCAGTTGGCAACCCAGTTTTCCCTTACCAGCCGGTGTCTGGCTTTACGGCTAATGAGCCGTGATTCAACAAAAGCACACAGAAATCCAACCGACACCAACCAAGGACTCAATATACCAAACAGCTTTAGACGAAAGTCAGAGTTTTGATATTATGCCGCCGTGCGTGTCTGTGTGTGTGTGTGTGTGTGTGTATGTCTGTGTCTGTATCTCTCTGTGTTTGTTATGCAGTGCTAAAATATTTATGGCATTTGCTTAAAATACACTAAAACCGAGTCGAGATTTGCCTCACACAGATTGGCGTGGCACTCGCTCAGCATTGGGCAAATCAATCAATTTGGTTGAGCAAACTGCCACGCAAGCAACCTGTGTGGCAAGGTGACATACACATGTGTGTGTGTGTGTGTGTGTGTGTGTGTGTGGGTGTGTGTGTGTGCGCCAAGTGGCGTCTATTGACTTTAAAATGACATCGAGATGTCTGAGTCGCTATCTGCCGCTCACCCTACTCCCCTCCAACTCTCTCTCTCTTGCTCTCTCTCTCTCTTGCTCTCTCTCTCGCTCTTGCTCTTCTTCTCTGTCTCTCTGTCTCTCTCTCTCTCTCTCTCTCTTCCATTCTTTATAGCCATGTGTGCAAGAGTGGGAAAAGTGACAGCAGCAAAGACATTAACCATGGCTGCTGTTCCCAAAGCACGGATGAGAGGAGTTAGGAGCCAGTTCGACTGTAAGAAATGCATTAAACACATTTCTTAAAGTTTGGTTTCTGTTCTCATTGCTTAGCTTGTCTCATGCTTTTAAGCTTAGCTGCTCCCCTTGATTTCGTTCAGTGTATGCCATATACTTACCTCGCACAGAGGACCAGCAGATGCGCATAGTTGTGAATTATGTTCATGTTGCACTACCACCGTGCCGGGGCATTAACAAATGCACTCAAGATAATCGTAAAAATATTGCAGAAACATCCGAGCAAGCAAGTGTATATCGAATTATTCACATTATTATGGCACAGGCGATAAGTCGTCGCTGGCAATCGGTTAATGGCAGGCCATCAAATGTGGTGCAAAATATGTGTGTACAATTCATCAATTTAGCAAGCAAACAGTTAACAGTTTGCAATTATTTATTTATGCTCGTATCAGTTGATTTATTGCCTGGCAGTCTGATGGCCTGCAAATGCCATTCGCTTTTGGCTAACAAATATGAATTTGTGAATTGAATTCCCAATCAGCCCACTTGCCACTTGCCGTTCGAATGCATTAGTTAAACAAACACTTGGAGCACTTAAAGCTTTGACAGCTAATTTTGCTCATATCTGGCACAAGCTACAAGTACTTGGCTAAAGATGTCTGCTCTCTTATATACACTTGGAAAAAAAAATCGAACAATTAGCCCTAAAAATGAGATAGTTTTTCTTGGTTTTAGAAATAATTTCTAGTTTTTTTTTGTGGGAAAGGCTTGCAATAAATCAACAATCCTTAAAATATGATTGTTTTTTCTTTTTCTTTTTAGAAATATTTTCTATTATAAAGAAATACATTTCTAAAGAGTAGAAATGCAAACCGTGATTTTTAGAGTAAATCCTGAGTTTTTTTTTTCAAATAAAGTTAAATGAATTTTATTTAAAAGTTTGTTTATGTGAAATCTTAAAATGCTAATGTTTGTAAGAATTGTTCTCAAGTTCTACAAAAATCCGAACTGAAGTTAAGAAATACAAACGCTGGTTTTTAGAAAGCTACAAACTTCAATTGAAGAAATTAACTTACTAAACAAAAAACGTGAGGAATCCTTGGCATCAAAAGTATGTCGAATTTCATATGTTACCTATGTCTATGGATGAGTCACTGAAACGTGGAGCGAGTTCAGTAGCAAGTTTGTCCTGTCTGTGTTGACTTTAACAACAATTTATGTTGTTTACTTCGGGAAGACGCACAGAGACGTACAGAAGGAGTGAGTGAGTATGCAGGTCGCTGCCAAAGCCCATAGCGGAGGAGGCTATCACAGCGGCATCAACGGCTCAGCGGGCAACACACTTTGCAGGACTCAACACTCAACACACACACAAACATACACACAAAGGAGTAGAGGCAAACAAGCAGACATGCATATGGAGAGCCGGCACTAATGCCAGTAATACATTGCGAGTGCAAATCGTAAGATATATTGAGCATTATTCTCGCATTTCTACATTCACATATAATCTTAGCTTCAAACGCAAAATCAACGAACGACAACACAGTCCACAGTTTTGGCCGGCAGAAGAAGGGGTAGCAAGCTGGGTATGTGGGTGGGTGCGGGTTGGGTGCGGGGAGGTGCGGGGAGGTAGGTTGTTGGTCGAGACTTTTGGCGTCAGTCATCTTGACGTTTGGCAAATCTGTTGTGTAATGCTCGTTGAATGATTTACGGGCCAGCGCGTGCACCTTCAATTAAGCAACGATTTAGTCGAGATTTGTGCGACTTGAAGCTGGCAGCTGGCAGCAGGCAGCGGGCAGCATTCAACGCAATTTCCAATTTCCAGCAAATTTACTTACAATGTACAGTTTGTACACAGTACTCAATACCAAATTTCAATATCGAAATGTTTCCAATTGTGTCCAAAAGCCACAAACAAATAATAAGTCACGAAATTTGACAGATTATGACATGAAAATGTGTGAAGCTGTTTTATTTTGATTTTTCTTTTTATTATTATTTTTATTTTTATTTTCTTTGTATTTTGCACTCAAAGAAATCCAACTGAAGGACGATACAATGTGGGGATACAAGGTATAGGCAGCGGCTGTAAGGGGGGTTTTGGAGCTTTAATGGGGAATACAACCGAATTGGGGTAGGTGGATGGGAGCACTGACCAGCAGCAAATTGCACAGCGGGCATAATAACGTCAAGCATAATAAAGCAATTTAATGCTCGAACGGCAAACGAACGGCAGCAACAATAACTTACTGGTAAAAGGGGCGCAAGAGATGGGAGTGGCATGATGGGTGTACACTTAAAGATGGGGCCGAATTGACAGAGACAAAGAGAGAGAGAGAAACAGAGGAACAGAGAAGGGGCAGCTTGGAGGCACTTGAGATTGGTAGCCCATGCATGCAAAAATCGCTAAGGAAAAGGGGGTAAGAGTGGTGTTTTGGGGGTAAGGGGCAGGGGGCAGAAGGATACTCGTAGATAGTCCTTACCTTTAAAAGGGTAAAAAATTTAATTTAATTGCAAGCGAAATGCGCTTGATTGAAAGAAATACATTTGCAAAACCACCAATCGAAATCCCATCGACATCGATAGTTGCAAAAAACTTTATACAAATATTTCATTTCAACGAGCATTAAAAAGTCAAATTCAATTCGAACAGATTTATTTTATTTATTTATTCACTTATTTATTTCATGTCAACTAAAGTCAGTCGACACAAAAAATACGAAAAGTACTAAATTTGACGCATGCTGTCAGAGAATTCAAATTGACAGATGCTTAAAGCTCCGGCCTTGCTGTACATATATATATATATATATATTTATATATATGTATGTACGTATATCTGTGTAATTTTGTAGAGTCGTGCTTCAAGTCGGGCTTGGGTCGAACAATTATTTATTTATGTCCCTGTCGGCAGTCAACGGTCTTTGTCCGTTCCGCAGCGCCTCGAGAGGAATGGACGCAAAGGAGCCCAAAGGACGCGAGGACTAATACAACAACGCAATGAACATAAAAATGTTTGTTGGCATTGTTCTGATTGTTGTGACACACTTTGTTGCACTTGTTTTTTTGGGTTTTGCCCCGTGCCCAATAGAAATGATTAAATTGGTTTTACGTTTGAGCTTAAGCGAAATGCGAAATAGAAAATGCGGCACTCCCGTGTGGAGCATGGAGCATTCGTTGTTGCAACAGTTGCATTTGGCAACTGCCCCACGTCCGGCGAGTTCCTGTTCCTGCTCCTCACTCAAGCATAACTAAATCGCCGTTATGTTTATTGTATTGTATTGTCTCGTACCACTCCAATTGGAATTGAATTTGGTGGAGCGTTGTTAGCCAAGCTGTTTCAGCTGCTCAAAAAACACGAGTCCTTATTGCAACAACAGCGACAGCAACAAGAATTCTATTTGAATTTCTGTTTAGACAGTTGGGA